>JBBPCX010067718.1:0-12951 GCA_037974365.1 Hydrocynus forskahlii | reverse complement strand
CTTAACTGTGAGTTACGAGTTACTTGTCTATAGTATTAATACCCAGCGTTTGTAGATAGCAGGGTGTATTTCATATTGAGGTTTTATTGAATTTATTTCGATTAATTTTATATTGTTCTTATCTGTGGTCTGTGTGTCTGCGCAGTCATAATATAAGCAATTTCCTCTGGGATCAGAAAAGTTTTCTGATTCTGATTCTTTAAGTGGGATGTGTGGAAGGGAAGAGAGATATTCTATCAAATACAGCTACACTGAACGAACAAAAGTACTGGGACACCTGATCACTGCATCATTACACCAACAGGGATTTTAAAGACATTACATTCAAATACATAACCCTGAAAAACAAATGTGTCCCAATATTTTTGTCCATTTAGTGTATGTTAGTCAGTTTCCTCATGTGGTGAGCTATAGACTGCACAAATAATGTTCCACCTATTTCACAATCATGGCTTAAACTTATATCCTTGCATGCCCTCCATCCTTTCTAACCAAGCCTAAATTGTAAATCAAATCTTGAGCAACAAAGTCCAGCAGTCCTCAGCTCCTTCATTTTCTTTCGTGTAGTTATGGGTAAACTTACAAAAAATGAGTACATAACATTATTTATACATCATACTTACCCATCTCTACTCCGTCTGCTACTGCTTCCTCCCCTTGCATTCAATAAAACCATCGTTAATTGCTGAGATCATGGCTATGCATTCATTCCTAAAACATAGAGAGAAGAAAAATAATGTGTCCACCAAAACTTGACATTAGAATAATATAAGTGTTGAACAACTTTCTTTCAAAGTACCCACAAATCCTTGCAGCCTCTTTTCACGGCTCCATGAAAGTATTGCCTACCATACACTGTATGGAAAAAAGTATTGGGACACACCTGTTTTTCAGGGTTTTGGCGAAGACACTTACTCCCAGTGAAGGGTAATCTTAATGCTTCAGCATACCAAGACATTTTGGACACTTTCCCAGTCTGGGGAAGAACCTTTTCTATTCCAGCATGACTGTGCCCCGGTGGACGAAGCAAGCTCCATACATTCATGGCTGGATGAGTTCGATGTGGAAGAACTTGACTGGCCTGCACAGTGCCCTGACCTCAACCCCATCCAACACCTTTGGGACGAACTGGAACGGAGACTGCAAGCCAGACCTTCTCATCCAACATCAGTGCCTGACCTCATAAATGCTCTACAGAATGGGCAGAGATTCCAGCAGAAACTCCAAGAAGAGTGGAAGCTACAAAAGTTGCAAAGGGGGACCGACTCCATATTAAAGTGCCTGTTGGTGGAATGGTCAGGTGTCCCAATACTTTTGTCCATAGAATGTATTTGATGTTGCTAACCAGTAGAAACGAGGATATTGGTATCAAACAACAAGATGAGAAGCAGTATATTTATCTGACCGAGCTACACTGATGTAACTTTAACATCTGCTGACATTTCTTACCTAAAATACTAACATGTAATAAATTAAACTCAGCTAGCTGGCTAACTGATCTAAATAAGTGCCTAATATGCTTAAAATATGGCTTGAAGTTGAATAAACCACACCACTGACAACAGATTGAGTACTTCTGCAATCTGACCTGATGAAATGATTAGGCTACAAGCCCTAGAGTACGTTTGTAGGGTTAGAAAACTTACATTTGATGAACTGAAATCAACTACCTGTGCTGCTAAATGTGAACGCTAGCTGATTAGTGTCCAACAAATCGGGCTCTGATTGACTACGCTTAGCTTTGATAGCCATGTAGCACGACTAAAGCTTTTGTTTCACAACAAGACAACTTACCTGACTTCAGAGGACATATGTTACCTTCAATAATCCATTGCGTTATCTTAAAAATGCGAAAATATTAACTGTAAAGGCAGTTGAATGCTGCTAGCCCGCTAGCTCTCCTTCAACGTACTCAGTAGCCTCCTTAGCAACCCCGCTAGTCCAATTTCTGGTTTGTTTTGATTGCTCCCATGCAGTAAAATGGCGTATAAACATTACAAATGCTGCTTTTAGTGGTTTAATTGTCTTTAATACATACCTCAGGTTGGTGTGGTCCACAAATTTAGGCCAAAGCACCAGGTTTGGTTTGTAAACCGACCTGTTCAGGGTTCCTTCGCGTTTCTTCTCTTCAACTTAGCTCAAATCTGGAGCCTCTCGGCTCCATTAACAGAAAAACTCCAGTATGGTCCTGTCCAGGTCCACTTTTGAGAATTTGTAAGTCTGTTTAAGCAAAAAAATGTCTTTAAATTGTGCCCACAACAGGCTGGCTCTGTGTTCTTTTGAAGTTCTTCTAGACGGAGAGAGGGGTAGTGGCAGGAGAGGAGTGACAGGGGGCGGAATCCATCCCCTTTACAACAATAGAGGGATGCTGAGAGGAAAGTGTTGAATATACACAAAAAGGTAGAGGATATGAGAGTCATTTCTGAAAGATTAAACAGATAGCAAGTTCTACCGACGATACAGAGCTCAGTCATGATACAGCATATGGACAAAAGTATTGGGTCACCTGACCATTCCACCAACAGAGACTTAAATCACATTGCATTCAAATACACAGACTTAAATGCAGAGTTGGTCCCTCCTTGGCACCTATAACCGCTTCCACTCTTCTTGGAAGGTTTTGGAGTGTTTCTGTGAGGAGTTTTGTGCCATAGACCATTTATGAGGCCAGACACTGATTTTGGATGAGAAGGCCTGGCTCGCAATCTCTGTTCATCCCAAAGGTGTTGGATGGGGTTAAGGTCAGGGCTCTGTGTGGGCCAGTCAAGTTCTTCCACACTGAACTCATTCAGCCATGTCTTTATGGAGCTTGCTTTGTGCACAGGGACTTGTGTCCATATCATGTAATACAATGCAATATTTAAATCAATTCAATAGTCAGAATCAGAAAACTTTATTGATTCTGAAGGAAATTGCTGACGTTACGACTGAACAGACACACAGAGGCACATACAAGAGCAATGTAAAAATAGGTCTAAATAAAATCCATTAAAAAGAAAAAAAACCCAAAATAAAATAAAAATCACTGCTATGTACACAAATGTTGGGGTATCAGCACAATATAGAAAGATATGTGACTGAAGAAAAATGACTATTCAGTTGTGGCACAATTTGCTAATGAGAGAACGGCGATGTATGACAAAAGCTGAACTGGGCTGCTCATGGTCACTGAACATTATAAAGAGTTGCATTTAATATTACATTTATTAGAATGGTTAGCCTCCATTGTCACAAGTCCATACTGTCACATTTTTGCATGGGAATTTTGCATGATATTTTGATACACTGTTATTTACCTAACATCTAAAACAGCACATTTAGTACAAAGCATTATGCGCAAAGTTGTAGCAAAGCAATTTCCTCTGGGATTTTTTCTGATTCTGATTCTGATCAGCACAGAATTTTTAGCTATTTGTGCTCCCTTGAAACGTAAAACGTAATATGACTCAACATGAAATATGACTCAGTCTCAGTTTTGGGTTTAAACACATTGTTATTGACACAAACAGAACATGGAGGCCCCAAACGTGGAGTAAAAATATGGACAGGTTTATTCCAACAGGCAGAAAGCAGTAAGAAAAAGAGAAAGAAGCAGCAATCCAAAACTGGGCCGACAATTCTTTCTAAAAGAATACAAATAGCTAGTGGTCACATCTGTTGAATGAAAAGAGGTTAAAGCCTGCTAACATATGACACGTTCCCATCTGTATCGTATTCTGTAGCGCAAAATGTATTCACGTAGTTATAATTACTGTTGTAAAGCTTTAATTAATGGGCACAGACAATGCAGTTACTTTAAAATTATTTTCTAATTCGACTGCACTTTACCAGCAAAATCAGATGCAGATTTACTGACGATGATACGGCACAGCTTTAATGTTTCTGAAAGAGGGGTAAGCCAGTGTACAATGACACGAGTGCAGTTATTTAGATGGCAGTTCTTATAAATGGTGTTAAAAGCATTAAACAAATATTTGCTATATAAAAGTAATGCACTGGGGGAATAATGTATGAGAGCCCTTGGATGCACCGTCTGTTGCAGCATATTGCCTCATTCAAAATAAATGGTGTGGCCCAAATACACATTATACCCTAATACAGACAAAATACCCTAAGAAGCGATGAAGTGTTGCTACGCCCACATACCAAGCTTCGGCCCACAAGGCTACTTTGAAGAAGACATTAACTAAAATGGTTTTAAACGCTTAAAACACCGCTTTACGTTGGAGTCCCCATCTGTGTTCAATTCTGTGTATTCAATGGGTTGAATGAGTTTTTCATGATCTTGTATGGGGTAAAGGGATATGGAAATAAAGGGTAAAGGGGCATTTGCCTAATGATCTGATCCAGAGTGACTTACAAGCATTAGTAACAGGGACAGTCCCCCTTGAGACACTGAGGGTTTAGTGTCTGCTCAAGGACACAGTGGTAGAAAGTGGGGGGTTTGAACCTGCGACTTTGTGGTCATTGGGTTCACAGAGAAGTGTTTTATCATCTAGGCCTCTACCACCCTACTTCATCACCTGCTTCCTGTCTCACCTGTTTCTTTTGATCGCTGATTCGGTTTGCCTTTCTAGACTCTGACTGTTTAAATACTGCCTAATGCATGTTTTGTGGCAGTTTATGATACAGTTTTGGGCTAAAATGTGTTTTTGCAGGGCGCTGTAATACAAAATATTACCCCAAACACATTAACAACTCACTGACTAGACTCCATGAAAACTGACTATCCAGTCAATTGACTAATTGCCAGATCCTGTCACGGCACTAATCCCATATCATGTGATTCCCTACTGTGACTCCTAATGCCTTCAGTTCTAGTAACATGACTCTAATTAATGGACATAAATACTTCAGACTTCCACATTTAAAATTTGCAAAGTGTTGCCATGGACTGTCCCTTCATATAGAGTGTTTGCTGAATTCTTTAAATCGATTTATCTGGTTTGAATTGCTCTGCCTGGCTTTTTCTCAACTTTGATTTCTCTCTCGCCTTGTTCTTTCGATCGCTGATTTGGTTTCCCTTTCTAGACTCTGACAATTTGGATTTGGCAGCTTCGTTGTGATCATTCAGATTTGTTGACTGCACTTTGTTGTTGGAACACTGCTAGGATCAGTTTTTTGTAATCTGCTGATTTAAGGAACAAACATTGTTGTCTGTTTTACACGCTTTGGTCTATCTTGCTCAGAACCTGGTACTAATGAAAGAAGGATGAATTTAAAACATGAATGTCTGTTCGTACAAGTCCATAATGCATCGTACAAGTCCATATTGTCACAGTTTTGCATTGCAATATCATGATATTTTGATCCATTGTTACACACCTAATAATCAGCACAGGTTTATTAGTGGTTTGTGCATTACTCAGATGAAACAATTTATATAAAGTGTGATGCCTTCTCAGTTTTCATTGTGATGAATGTACATTTTTTTCTCTGGGGTTCCATGCACTTGTTATTGACATGAACGTCTAAATTCTGTTACTCTCACAGTTGTCGTCTGTAACACGGCCATTTTTAGAAACTTGTTTTTAGATTTTTAGACATTTGACTGAAGTCCTCTGTAAGTAAAAGGCATGTTTTGCGACACTCGGGTCATGGATCTAGTCAAAAGCGTTCCATTATGGACCCCTGAGGATGTGTTGTCATTCTGTAGTCACTGGCTTGCCCTAAAAAAAGTAAAGTGGCCCCTTATAGTCACGCATGAACACACCCCAGCACACAGTGTGAACAATGTGAAATTCTTTCTCTGCATTTAACCCATTCACCAAGTGAAGCAGCGGGCTACCACCAAAGAAGGGCGCCTGTGGGGCAATGTGTGGGGACGGTTCCTTGCTTGAGGGTACCTCAGTGATGACACTAGCAGTGGTGGGATTTGAACCCACAACCTACTGATTGCAGGGGCAACTCCCCAACCACTTGGCTGCCAGCTGAACGGCACCAAGCCAACGGAGCTGGTTGTGGTATTACAGGAAACAGCAGCGTTCTTACCCGTAGTCTGAGGTATTTGAATGCAATGTCATTAAAGTCCCTTTGGTGTTATGGTCAGGTGTCCCAATACTCCATAGAGTGTGTCTTATATTCCAGCAAATGGTGTCATTGAACTGGCATTATAGAAGAACTAGCAAGTTCTGGCGAGTGTGACAACAAAGTTGCTTTGGCTGTGGTATTGTTCTACTAGAGCTGAAGTTTAATAGTGAACTTTATGTCAATATTTCCGTGTTTTCATAGGGTGGTAGTGGTCTAGTGGATACAATGCTTGCCTGTGAACCTGATTCTCGCAAAGTTGCAGGTTCAAATACCCCCTCACTTTCTACCATTATGTCCTTGAGCAAGACACTTAACCCTCAGTGTCTCCAGGGGGACTGTCCCTGTAACTAATGATTGTAAGTCGCTCTGGATAAGCTAAATACCTCCTTTACCCATTTCAGCTCTATAATAACCTCGTCAGAGGATTTGGTGTCTAGAGAAATGTGTGTATCATAGGTTGAAGTCCTGTTTATTAAAGGCAAAACCCACTTATCCCCAGAGTTCCTTATTAGGGCCTGCTGCTGACTATAAAATGCTGCAAAAAACTCCATAGATGACATTTAGCTTTCCAGTGGTTTGTGGTAAACCCTCTCAGGTCAGGCTGGTGTATTCTTTTCTTCATAATAGTCCTGAAGAATATTCCTAACTTTGAAAAACAAAAACAAAGTGGGTAATTCCCAGATGCAAAATGAAAAATTTATTTTGGATGTCATGAATTATTGCACGGATCCGATATTTCGCGCATCATTTATTATAGATCATATTTGCAGCAAGTGAGCGTTTAATGTCGTCAACAGCTGAGAACTCACACTGCTCTTCTCTGAAGCTGTTTTCTTCCAGACTGCGTGAACAAACAAGCATAACGCGCCTGTAACAAAGTCAGTTAAGAAGTCACCCCCACTACTAGCTCTGATTTCTGCCTCCTAAATTTCTGCTGTTTAATTTAGGGCTTTACATTTGAAAAGAATGGTTCAGGGATAAATCAGATTTACACAACTTTCCACTTCAGATGTAATCAATCAACCAAGTTGTTTGGTGTCCAAATTTGGCTTTTTTTAGTTTAGAAATGGAGCTCAGAGGCTCAGAGTCAATAGTCACCCATATCTTTTCCATTAATGAATGCACCCCCAAAACCTCTCTCAACCCACTCAAACTGCATCTAGGTCTTTATTAAGTTGATACCAAACTATTATTAAGTTGATACCAAACTATTAGTCAAAGGGTCTGTTTTCTCAAGCCAACTTGGGAGTATTTTCGCATTCAGAACTCTAGATTTTAGCATTTAGAACTCTCGTTTGGTTCCCATACAGTCCTGAAGCTTGAGTGTTTCCATAGACCAGCAATTCCCAAAGTCCAGACCCCGGTCCGTATCCGGACCGAACTGCAAGTCATTCTGGACCCAGTCCGCACACCATATTAGGAATACATCAACGCAATGCAATTAAGTGTATGTTTCCATAAATTATTCGTTTTGTAAAATGTAACATATTTTAGATTTTTACACCGATCCTGGCCTGAGATTAACTGAAGCCACGCTGTCAGTCGGCGCACAAACAACGACGTTGGTGCGCATCAATTCTCCAGGCTTCACATCCATATTAGCAAGTCCGCTAAGGCTAACGGGCTTTCACGCACAGCCCTGCGAGCACGAGTGAGCGAAAATATCTGCGTCATTATAACAGTCACCGGAGAAGGAGGTGTTATGTCCCGTCGCCACTTTATTTGTTGAGGCATAAGAGTAATTAAGTTAATCAAGGTTATTGTTAAATCTTTTCGTAAAACTTCAGTGCATATTAAACTTTACTGTCAAAAGTGAGAGTGGATTAAGTTCACAAGCAAACAATTATAGGCAAACTTCACAAATGGTAGTTTGGAGTAAGAGTACCATTAGTAGAGAATCTGTAGTAGCCTAATATTAAGTAATGAAAAAGTAATATTGACCTAAGTAGTAATATTGCACATAAGAAGTAATATTGCACATAAGATACTGCAGGTGATGAAGTGATTTTTTTTTTCAGAAAACATCACATGATATTGCACATAATGATAGTGTTTTAACACCTGATTAGAACATTGCACAACATTACTATACATTACTAGCACCTGGTCGACTGTTGCAAATCACAGCAAAAATGCACTTAGTCCTTTACATAATGATAATTAGTTAAGAAAATATACAACAAGAAGCAACAGGCTACTGCACAAATAAGTCATTCCCACATCTCCAAGTCTATTCCACCGTAATGAAGAGCTGGATGCAATTTGAATAGGTTTTGAGGAGCTTTGGGAATGGATTTGCAAAAAGACTTGACTTTTAGGATTTGTCTCATTAGTCAAGTAACTCAGGGCTAAACTAAAAAGGCAAAAAATGTTTTTGACTATTTATTTGCATGTTATTTCCCAATTTGATGGTCATGGTCATAAGCTATCCTCTGTAAAACTGTAGAGGTAGCTGGTGGCGTAGTGGTTAGGGCATTACCCCTGTGATCAGGAAGTAGTAGGTTCAATTCCCAAGACTGCTAAGCACCTCTGAGGTACCCCGAGCAAGGTACCGTCCCCACACACTGCTCCCTGGGCGCCGTGTTCTTGGCTGCCCCTTGCTTCACTTGGTGAATGGGTTAAATACAGAGGAAGAATTTCGTGCCATTCACACTGTGTGCTGTGGTTTGTTCATGTATGACAGAATGGTCACTTTCACTTATTGTTACAAATTACAGAACTGTTATGTGTGCCTTTCTTGAGTATGATGGATTATGAGTGAGTAACCTTTGGAGAATCACAGGGTGCTGTTTTTGCTCACTGTTACTGACCTTTGCTAACACACTCAACCACACGCTGACCCTCCTCTCTATTATCTCTCATGCAAATGCAGTCACCCCTGAGCGGTATTCTGCTCCTTTCAGCGTGACTATAGGTGCATATACAGTAGACCCCCCAAATTCGCAGGGGTTCCATTCCAAGATCACCCTTTGGTATAAGCCGGTAAATACAGTAATAAAGGAATTTAATTTACAGTGATAAAAATACAGGGCTTTAAGAAGAAGAAAACGAAAAACACGAGAACACTCGAGACGCTCCACGAGGGAAACTGTTCTAATGCAAGAATGCTGGACTGGAGCTGCCAGAGATGCGTCACAGGGCAGCAGCCAATATACAGTTGCTTTGTGTTCTCTTGACAGTACTAAAAAATGTATACAGTTATATTTTATATGGAAATTTAGCTGAATTTATGTTGATTTTTGTGTTACAAAATTAGTAAATGACAATTTTCTTAATAATTTAGCACTAAAATGCCTGAAAAATGAAATATTGCCACGGAAAAAGCACCTCCTGATATAGGAACAGCCCTGCACAGGGCATTAAGAGACGACAGAGAGCGATCGGATCATCTCTACCATCTCTGTAGAACTTTTACACCAGGGGATGCAGGGCCAGAGCAAGCAGGATCATCAGAGACTCAGCTCACCCAGTAACTGTCAGTCTGACCTACTGAAATCAGACAAATGCTTCAGGAGTTTGATGGTCAAATCAAAGAGGATTAGCAACTTCCATCTTCAAGAGACTTTTGACCAGGACCTGACACACAACCTTAACTAATGATTATAACACAAACTGAACTCTCTACCTCACTGTATCTCACATGCCGTCTGTTATTTATGTCTGCAAGCAAACCAGCACTCTGCACTTTACAGAGCATCCTCTATTACATTTGCATCCTTCACATCTTGCTTATAGTATTCATCGATCTGTTTGTTCTTTCCTGCTGCTGTAATCTGTGTTTTTGTAACTTGCCCTGTAATACTTTGTCTACTAGTGTCTGTTAAACGCTGTTTCTTGTTCTATGTATAACTATAACTATGTAGGACTGTTTGTAAAGAGACCTTGAGTTTGAGAAAGGTGCTTTATTTAGAAAATTATTATTATTATTATTATTGTTAGTAGTAGTAGTAGTGTGTTACTTCTCATCCTCTCATGGCTTCAAGCACTGCTCGTCTGGAATCTCCATTACTCAAAAGAAGAGGAAGACATATGACAAGACTCTTTTCAGTCTTGGCCCTCCAGTGGTGAAACAAACTCCCTCTTCAGATCAGATCTGCGGAGTCCCTCTCTGTCCTCAAGCGTCACCTGAAGACCCACCTCTTCAAGGAGCACCTTGCTGACTGACTATGCCTCTTGTTTCTGCTTAAAAAAAAACGTACTCTTATCTCCATGCCTTCACTACTTTTGCCTCAACCTCTGACTTTTCTTTGCCAGGATCTGTTAAGGTGTGTAACTTAGGTGGCAGTAACTTGGTTGAATAGCATTGATTTAAGTATAGCTTTACGGTATAAAGAACAGATGTGGACTACTTGAGCACTGATGTGCATGACTCCGAATAAGGGCGTCAGCTAAATGCCATAAATGTAACTGTAGTAGTAGTAGTAGTAGAATATGTAGGTATATTGTCTAGTTTTTATTACTTAGCTTTTAGCCATTCATTTTCTCTTTAATTTCTAATTTCTCAAATCTCTCTTTGATATTTTAGGGCAGCATGTCAGAATCAGAATCAGAATCAGAAAACTTAATTGATACCGCTTCTGTTTAGACACACCGAGACACTATAAAATATAAAGTCTTAGTAAACCCAATAAAAGAAAAACTCAATATGAAATTCACTATGCTATATACACAAATACTTGGTATAAATACTATAGATAAGTAATTTACAGTTAAGTGAATAATGACACAGATGGTGGTTAGTACATTATTGCACAGTAGAGATCAGTAGTATAAGTAATATTGACATCAGTAGTGATATTGCTCATGTAAGACTGTTGCACATAAGATACTGAACATAATGTTTTAGCACCCGATAAGAACATTGCACAACATTGCACATGGTAGACTGTTGCAGATCATAGCAAAATAATACATGTAGTGATACACATAATAATAGTTCTTTAACCCAGTAAGAAATTACACAACAAAGAAGCATCAGGCTATTGCACAGATTGTTGTAGTGTCTGGTGACGGTGGGAAGGAAGGATCTGAACATGTTGTCCTTGTACGACTGTGTATGTGACAAATACAGAACCTTAAAACCTTGAAATCTTGAAATCTATGGGCAGGACTCCAACAGAGCACATTTGACCTTAGGATAGTGTGGTCCTTCCCCTTCTTGTTCCTCCTTCTCTACCCAACACTCATCTCAATTCTAGCTGACAAGGGCATCTTTTAGTAAATGTATCAAAGCTGGAGGTTAGTTTTCTCCTTCAACCGCGCTGAGTTGTTCAGTGGTTATATATAGGACTGTGAACACTAAAATTAGCATTGCATAGATTGTTTTCTGCCTGGTTAAATACAGCACTGTGCAAACGTCACCTATGCAAACTGATTAAAGCCATTTTCCTCAGTGTGTGATAAAGTGTTTTTCTGTCAGCAAAATTAACTTTAAAATAAAAGCAAACAAGAAAGCAGTAAAAAAAAGTATCTAGGTTTGTTTTGTGTGTATAAAAGTACTTGATATTGTGTGAGCTGGTGAGGAGAACTTCCTCCCGGGTTCCTCCAGCCGTTGTTTGGATTTGTGAAACTCCATCAGCACCTCCCGTTTTAATTTAATGAAGGAATGATCGAGTCAAGCCATGTTTCTGATGGGAACTCCAAGTAATACTGGACTTCCACAAGAAACACACTTATATGCTGAACATAAAATCACTAGGTACTGTAGAATGTTCTTTGTATTTATTCTATTCAGTTATCTTTAGTAATATTAATGTGGAAAAAAAACACACTCACCGCACATCTAAACAATTTATAAACATTATTTTCACAGATGCCAAAGACTTTTGCACGGGACTGTATGTAAATGACCTGCCACCCTGTATTGTTGTTCATTCAAAAACAGTTCTGGCTGAAATATTCCTTGTAACCTTAATGAATGGGGCTAAACTGTGGTTGGTTAAATGAGTGGATTGACATAAATGTGTTCGTTTTAGAGAAGAATCAAACCCAGTGAATTCTCTGTAATAGAAAATTGGTTATAAATAGGTCTTTAATTAACTTGATTGTTAAAAAAGAAATGTATTGTATCAGAAAGGGCTCAACTATTGTTACAAATCAAAGAACATTTGTTGCGAGAGTGTGTACACATCTGACCTCCACCATTCAGAGGGCAGGCCTTTGTTAAATGCTGGCCTATTGCAGGCCTGAATCCTCACATGCAAACATTTGCACAGATCCAGATGGGAGGTGTGTGTGTGTGTGATGGGTGTGTGAGGGGGGTTCATTTGGAAGGCCTGGATGCAGTAAGCAGTGAGCTGGGGTGAGAAGCTGAAGAACAACGGGATGTTCAGAAGGTAATAGACCTTTTCTTAATATATTTACAGTTGATATTCTACTATGAGCAATATTGTGCACTAAAACATTATTATGTGCAGTAGTCTAATCATGTGCAGTATCGTGTGGAGTTTTCTTATTGGCTGCTAAATCATTTTATTACATGCAATATCTTATTATTATTATGTGCAATAGTCTTACCATGTGAAACATCACTACTTATGTCAATGTTACTGATCTACCACTGATCTCTATTACATATAACATTCTACTAATCACTGTTTGTGTTATTAGTAATTCACTTAACTGCAAGTTACTTAACTATAGTATTCATACCTAGCATTTGTGTATATAGCATAGTGTATTTCATATTGAGGTTTTTCTGCAGATGTAACATAAGCAGTTTCCACTGGGATCTAGAAAGTGTTCTGATTCTGATGTTTAGGTTTATGCTCTCACATGGAATTGGCTTTGCGGTTAGAAGGCTAATAATAAATATCTATGTGATACACTGAAGAAACTTAAAAGTGAACATCGCTGATAACAAGATAACACAGTATTCTCTGGTTTTACTAATTAACTGAAAGACTGAAAAATAGTGTGTAT
>JBBPCX010067717.1:0-12951 GCA_037974365.1 Hydrocynus forskahlii | reverse complement strand
CCGGGGAGTCCCACTGGAGACCTTCAATACCCCAGTACACCCCCCCCCCCTCAACTGTGGCTACAGGCCCTTCCACTGCAGCTACAGGCCCCTCCACTGCGGCTACAGGCCCCTCACGGGCCTCCTTAGGCTCCTCACGGGCGGCTACAGGCCCTTCGGCTATGACTATTGCCACAAGCCTCTCGTCTATGGCTACTGCTACTGGCCTCTTGGCTATGGTTACAGCTACAGCTACAGGCCCCTCATAGGCAGCTACAGGCACGTCGGCAATGGCTACGGGCCTCTCGGATATGGCTTTAGGCCTCCCAGCTACGGCTATGGGCCTCTCGGCTACAGCTATAGCTACAGGCCTCTCAGCTACAGCTATAGCCCACTCGGCTATGGATACGGGCCTCTCGGCTACAGCTCTAGGCCCCTCGGCAACGGCTATGGCTACGGCTACAGCTACAGGCCCCTCTACAGATACAAGCTCCTCTAAATGCCCTTCTGCGGCTACAACCCCCTTTAGAGACACCTCTGCGGCTACAAACCCCTTATAAAGCCCCTCTGACACTGTATGAACTGAATAAGCTTCAAGGTAGCATTTTTCAACAAGGCAGCATGAATCAGTACACTGTTTATAAGTAAATATTTTAAATAAAATATATTTTTTCTGCTTATGCATATTATTTGTCTATTCCTAATCATTATCAGTGTTATAAACTTATTATAAACTGTATGAACTGTATAAACTTAAAGGGAGCTGTCGATTTGCGCTACAGTAGCATTTTTTGACTAGGCAGCATCGGTGCCCATGGTCCAGAGCCACAATCATAACAGTATATCAGGCACCTTCCGAGCAAAAGCAAGTTAGCATTTAGAAATCTGTTTCTTCTTTTCTGAACAGGTACCAGCAGAAACATTTTTCTTCTATCATGGAGCAGCAGAAGCAGTCAGTATCTTCTGTAGGGAGTATCCCTGTTAAAGTGAGGTGAAGCAGTTGAGCACAGAAAAACGACCTTTCAAAATAAGAGTAATTTAAAAAAAAACTGTGTTAACGTGACATAAAATAATTGTCGGCAATGCGTTATTGTGATAATAACATGTTATTATATATATATATTATATATATATATATATACATACAGCACCTATATCCTCCAAACCCACTAAAGCGGATCTGAAAATAGCAGCTAACAGGGAGAAAAGAGTGAAACAGGCTCTGCCCAAGGTCATCTTGTAGTATTATCCAGCTTTTATATGGTGATGTCCTAAAGAAAATGGACATTTGGAGCACTATTCACAGGACATACTTAGTTCATGTTTTGTGTCCACAACAGCAAGACTGACATACTAAAAAGGAAACCATTTAGAGATGCCTGGGCCTTAAAAAACCTTTACACTTGCAGTGTCTTCCACTGTATATATAGTTGTCGTGTCCTGGCACGGCGAGGGGTATTTCTTCTCTTTTCTTTACTTTTTTTTATTTTTGATTTTGTAGGGTTTAATTTTCTTTTGTTTTTCCTGTATGTGTGATTTTGTGTTCTAGTTGTGGGTGCTGGATTTATTTTTCAGACCATGCCCTGAATAGTATAGAGGGTTCTGGGGTTGCTCCTGGGTAACAAGCGGGGAGGGCGGAGCTTGGGAACTTTAAAGATGGCCACCACCAGTGTTTGAGGGCTTGCTCGGGAGTGAACATGTGCTATGTCTTGTAACAAAGAAGCTGTATCGAGGGCCTTTTCGGGTGGCCGCTGGCCCGTTGGACTCACCTTTGTGCCAAGACTTCACGTGAGTGGATTTTGAGCGCTGACTTCCAAGTCCATGAGGTGAAGGCGCTGGGAGGGAGAGAGTCGGTGGCCACTCGGCCTCTGGTGCTTCGTTTGTGCCTTCTTTCTTCCCTTAGGTGCTGGTTGGCAGTCAAGAGGGACATGAGGATCAGGCAACGTGGAAGGAGAGAGGGGAGCGGAGTTGGTCGGAGAGATGTAAGCGAAAAGAACTCAGACCTCTACATACACAAGCCGGCCCAAAGGGAAGTAGCTTTGGCTAACTGAATGCTGGAGGCTTGCCATTTGGGGCCGAGTTGGTAAGGAGCGTCTGAGGTGTCTGGTATCTTTTGTCCGGCAGAGACGGAGCAGCGCGTGAGGGGCGACGGATGGTGGTGGAGCACGAGGGTTCAGCAGCTGGCAACGAAGAGGGGACGACGCATGGCCACGAATGCCGGAGAGCGAGGTGAGATCACGGCTGACTGTGGGTGCGTGGAACCGGTGTGGGACGTTGCAGCGCGGCAGGAGCCAGTCAGGCCGCGGAGCCGAGTTTCCCTCAGCAAGAGCAAGAATACAATTAGGGCGAGCACAGTGGACTAGGCATGGTCTGAGGTTTGGGGTTTTTGGTTTATTTTCTTTTGTTTTCTTTTTTTTTGTTGGAGGGCCACATGGTGGGATCGTGGAGGCCCAGGACTTTTGTAAGTTTGATTTATTTTCTTTTTTGGTTATGTGTGTGTTTATTTTTTAGGTTGGGAGTGTGTGTGGTGTCCTGTGTGTGTGTCCCTAATTTGGTTTTTGTGGGAAATTCTCTCGTGTGTTTGTGTGGGGGTACGAGGGAAGATGTGGGTCCAACCCGGAGTGAGGTGCTGTGATTAATTATTGGTATGGAACGATCTTGTGGTGGGTAACAGTGTGAAAGTGTGACCTGTCTTTCCCATAAGGTTTGCTGTGAGCTGGGTGGTGCATAAGGGGGCAGGTAGAACCACAGTTTGACACTGTCTACTGCTGTCATGTTAAAGAAATAAACTTGTAAGCAGAAAACTGTATCTGAGTGAGGCTCTATTCATTGTTTGTGCTCCAGGAGATCTAAAAATTGTAAAATCAAACTTTAAGGGAGAAAAAACAAAAGAAATAAGTAACTGCGGTTGGAGTTTGTTACCCTAGGCCACCACATAGTCAATCAAGAGCAGCTCAACAGATTCTTTTACATTTGGTTCAGTTTGTGATTTTTGTTCCTCATTCATCTTAAGGACTTCTCATTCATCTTAAAGGTCCCATGACATTAAAATTTCACTTTGTGAGATTTTTTTTTACATTAATATGAGTTCCCCTAGCCTGCCTATGGTCCTACAGTGGCTAGAAAGTGCAATAGGTGTAAAGAGTGCTTTGGTCATCCTGCTCCGCCGTTCAGAGTGCGACAGCTCAGATGGCCCGGTCTGGAATTTAGCCCCGCATGACATCATAGGGGGAAAGGTTACCTCCCCTTTCTCGTTCTTTGCCCGCCCAGAGAATTTCGCACTGAGCTCCACTGACTGTCATGGCTTGCAAACGAGTGAAGCATGGCAGTTGCTCAGTGCTTGGATGTAAAAATGAGCACAAATGTATTTTTTAGTTCCTTCACGCAAGCCTCTGAAGAACCAGTGGGTTAATTTGATTTTTTCTGGAAATGCGCTGACACGACTTCCTAAAGTTTTGTGTGTCTGCGCCAAACATTTCGCCAAAGACTGTTTCCACAACTTGGGGCAATACAGAGCTAGTTTTGCTGAACAGCTGAAAATTAAGTCTGGATCAGTACCAACTCTCCCTGGACAAGTAAGTTAACTTAACGCAATATATTTTTGTTGCTTTGCTGTATATGGTTACCAAGCTTTTTACCCTAAGAATGTGGCCGTGACATTAGCTCTGCAGCTAACAGCTAACAGCCCAGTTAGCAGGCTACTGTCGCAAATGTAAAGGTAGATAGCATCAGGTACGTGTGTGAATGGTGTGCGAATACACACAGTAACTCGAATATTGTACTTCTTTGTTATTTGGATAACCGTGCTGCTGTTAGTCTACGAGCCATTGCTATACACTGTAAACATTAGTGCATGGTACCGCAAGCTGGCCCCTTCCCCCCACCCTCCACCTTGCCCCGCTACCCCCACCCTCAACCTTGCCCCGCCTCCCTCCTCCTCCTTATCATTTAAAACTACAGACGCAGAAATGGCGCGTCCTAGAGAAATCTCATTGTGGTACTGGCTCGAAGTGGCTGTAATTGAGCACCAAGGCTGAATTTCGGAAAGAGACTTCAGATACAGTATTAGGGGACCACTAAGACCTATATAAAAGCACAAAAAAATCAGCATGACCTTTAATGATTTATCGAGTATTACTATGTTATGTTTTGTTATTTGTTCGCTTTTGGTTTTCTCTTTCTTAGAATTTCTTAGAAATGTTTTACTTGAGCAAAGTGTTAAAGTAGCAACTATGAGATGACAATATCCCATCATAGTACTTTCTAAATCAGTGATTAAGTGTAAATTAGTTTCCGACTTCTAAAATAAGTTGCTAAACAGAAAAGTTACTAATAAATATATTCCCTGGGATAGTGCTCACACATTTGTTAAGCAGCAATACCTAATGGTTCTGCTGTTTAGCACCAGACAGCAGAAAGCTCTGACAGCTTCGGAAAGAGTCTTTGCAAATAAAAAGTAAACTATATTTTAAACGCTGGAGGTGGATGTACAGGGACAAGAGAGAAGAGACTAATATTGCAGTAATTCATGCACTGAACCAATTTAAAGGGATTTTAGGGAAAATGTCATTTTCTAAGAAATACAGAGTGTATGCTCTGCTGAACCAAAGGGGTGCACCAATAAAAACATCACGTGGAGGTGAGATTGTAAAAATGCATGTAGAGCCCTGTAAAAGTGGTTTATATTGTTGGATATATACAAGTGTTACAGAAGATGAGTTTTAGGGTTATTCTAGCCAATCAGGAGTCGAGTTAAGTGATGTGAGAGATGTATCAGAGTCCAGTCAAGAGAGGGTGAGAGAACTACAGACGCTAAGACGCAGTGGTTTATTTTCTTATAAACTGTGAAACTAGTGAACGTTTGGTGACTTAGTACCTCAGTACTGGCCCAAATATTAAGCTGTATTGCAGAAAAAGTACTAACGACTTTATTTTTGTTACCCTTCTAAGATTCCAGTGACTCTGTGGGATACAGTTTGGTTAGGCTTTTTAGCTCTTGGATTTGTTGTATTCCGAGTGTTTCGGTACAAAACGTGGACTTTGTGACTCTTTTCCTGCCTGGATTTTTGTTTTGTTTTGTTTTTTTATCCACAAGACTACAGTTCTTGCTGCTGAAACTGAAAGGGTACGAAAGCTACTGTGGGCGTCATGAAGATTCAAGCCCGGAGACTGGGAATGCTCATGGCCTCAAGCTTCGGTTCATTGATGTTTCTGCTGCAGACTGTTTCATCACCACCGTGGTCGAGTACCATGAGCACTGTGTTTTCGCTGGATTAAGAAAGTAGAGTAGAGACGGAAACTACCTGAACTGAGTGAGTTTTCTTGGATTCAAATACGGAGGTTTGCTTACCATCTTCTATGTGGACCAACGTATGGACCCCAACAAACTAAAAAAACAAAAGCACTCACTAGTAGACAAATAAAGTGTATCTGATTGATTCGAAGGGTGTTGAAATATTTTGATGTATATTGTGGGTTATTGAAAAGTTGGTTGAAAGACTGAAACACTGTTATTCATTGTGCTTATTTCATTCTGTTATAGTTATACCTTGGTACATACAGGTGCTAAATTGTGTTTAGTGTAATAGGTAACTGTTAGACATAAGATTATCCATTTAGGGCAAAATAAGTAATTGCGTCTGAAATTTGTTTGTGTCTTGTTTTATTATTTTCATATTAGTCAAGGGTAAAAGAGAAATAAATGTGAGGCTGTGATAAGTTTCCAAACATATTCGGTTTCTCTGTGTACTTTACTTAGGACAACAAAAGGGTTTGTAATATAGAAAATTCATATTCTGGGAAAATATCCAACATATTGCATTGTTTGTGGTATATTATTTTCTCAGTGGAGGCACCGCGCTAATTAATTTAATAGAATATAGGTTTGACTAAACAAGAATCCAGTCAGTCCAACACCAACAGCTGGGAACCCAAGATCCTGTTTTATTCTGTTTTAATTTTATGCTTTGAGAAAATCGTAAATCTCCTTACAATCAGGCCTTCAAGCTAACATATCCTAGGTCCTGTTGCTTGACTCTGCTGGTCAGAGCCATATTCATATTCAGTAACCTTATGACACATTATAATCATATTCGGAAAAAAGTGCACATACACACACACACACACACACACACACACAGAGGAAAAAAAGTGCACATACACGCACACACACACACACACACACACACACACACACACACAGAGCCTACTGTAGACACTGTGGTAACTGTAAAACCTTGTAGTGTTTATAAGACTACCTTACACTATTTCCCTGCCTCGAGACTCTTTTTTTAGTTTCATACACAAATGTTCAGTTATGTTGTTTCCAGAGAGACAGCATGGGAGCATGGTGTATATTTGGTGGGGGGAGAGTGTAGAGCCCTGTAAAAATTGTTTATATTGTTGGATATATGTCTGCAAGTGTTACAGAAGATGAGTGTTTATTAGTTATTTAATAGTTTAGGTTTTAATATTAAAGACTAGATTTACTAAGATTCATTTCAACTGATTCCTGCCAAAAGTTATGGTGCCTGTATATTTTTAGCCAATCTGGTGCTGCTTATTTGATGAACAGAAATTCTAGCCAATCAGGAGTCGTGTTAAGTGATGTGAGAGATGTATCAGAGTCCAGTAGAGCTGTATCAGAGTCCAGTAGAGCTGTAATACTTGGATCCTTTTTAGGATTCGGCTCCCTCTGAGTCACTCACTAAACTGATCCAGGTCTGTGACTCACTTGAGACACTTGAGTCAGTTTTGCCAAATCAACAGCTGTGAGTCAACTGAAGTGTTTGAACCATCTTTTAAAAGAAAGTAAAATGCCTTGTGATGAGAATGAATCATTTTCAAATAAAACAAGACAATAAGACAAGGCTACCTCGGTGACAAAGATTTATTTAAACACAAGAAAAAAGGAACAATACACATAGGCATAACAGCAATTCGAACAAAAAGGCAAAATGTGCAAATTAGGACATAGCCTAAGACGAAATATGCCAAATAAGAACTGAAAATGCAAATCCTTCCATAAAATATAAAATGTTAAGATAAAAACACCAACTGAATGTAGAAAACAAGCTAAATGTGCAAAATCAGTAGTTGGCCAAATAAAATGCTACATGCAAATGCAAAATTTGCAAATGTCTTTCAGCATAGTATAAGAACAACAACAAATTGTGGGGTTGAACATAAAATGCTGAATATAAAATACAATATTCTGCTTATCAGGACAGGTACCAGAGGAAACAAAAAATAGAATGTTACAGCATTAAATCATGAAATAATTCCCTAAATAATCTCTATGTGATCAAATATTTTGAGCTCAGAGATTACAGTATCTTCAAAGAACTACAATATCCTCAACGATGTACAATATCTCCAAAGAAATCAGCAATATCTGTAAAGCAGTGCAGTTGCCTCTCAAGAGCATGATAAAGTAATAGAAATGTCCATTTTACTACATTGCTACTCTGGTAGCATAATGTTAAGGACCAGTTGCTTTGATCAAAGCATGAGGCTTTATATCTCATCTTGCTCTAACAAACAAGACTTTCCTTAACTAGGCTTTATTGTGTTGTTGGGAATATATTTATGATATTTAAGTGAAATAAAATACAAGCATGGGACTCATTTAGAGTTAGATATGTTTTTTGTGTCTAAATCTCATTTTCTGATAGAGGCTGGCTGGAGAGATTTTACACAATCACATGCATACACACACACTCACACATGCACACGCATGCACACACAAACACACACACACACACACTCACACATGCACACGCATGCACACACAAACACACACACACACACATACACATGCACACACATGCACATACACACACACACACACACAAGCACACACACGCACGCACAAAATCACAAGTTAATATGCAGACCAGCGTGACAGCAACCTTGCCACATAAGCAGGTTGTTACTGCGCACCACATGAGGCAAAACGACAAGTGGAAGACCATACGAGACAACATCACACAAAATCAGGTGGGCTTCTATCACTCAGCATAGGCTAATTTGGCCAAAGTGTTTTGCTGTCCTATCCCACCACATCAGTATTAGCCTGGGACACTCTTCACTCTACACTCTAAAGAATAAAGGTTCCTAAATGATTCCTGATTTGGATATATGGTTCTAGAAAACCTTTCATCGGCCCACAAATGCACAAAGGCTCTGTTGCAGCAGCTGCTGGATAAGCTTCACAGAATGCTGGCAAAAACTTTTCAGAAGGATTACAATAAATATAATATAAAAGAAATAATGCAATCTACATGAAGGTACACCAGGAGCAGCTGGTGGCCTGGTGGTTAGGGAGATGCCCCTGCAATCTGAAGGTTGCAGGTTCAAATCACAAGAACAAAGTACCGTCCCCATTCACTGCTCCCTGGGTGCTGTGTCACTGGCTATCCAGTGTTTCACTCGAGTGAACGGGTTAAGTGCAGAGAAGAATTTCACACTGTGAGCTGAGCTGTGGTGTGTTCACATGTGATTAAAATTGCCAGCACACAGTAAAGGCTTGTCCAAGCTAGCAAACTCTACAAAATAATGTGCTTGTGGGTGAAGCTTGAACATCAGTTAATCTGTTGCATGTGATGCTACGGTATTAACGTGCTATTTCATGTCCAATAGAATTGAAATATTTGTAGTATGATGTGAGAGCAGTCAACAGAAAACAAAATGTTAATGTTATAATGCTGCTAAACTCCTATGTAAACTGTGTTTAATTACTTGATTCAGCAGTAATATCACTAATGGCACCAGGCAAAAGCAGATGGTGTCAAAATTTTACATTTAAAAATATTAAAGAACAACACCAACAAAATTCCTTTAAACTGCAAGAAAAATATGATATGATTGTTGAAAAGGTCCCCGCCATCTCTCGCCTGAAGACCAGTTCCGCTTGTAGTGAGTGACTTCTACTTTATTGTACTGTAAATATCACTTTATTTTTAAATATTATACAGTTGATACATATAATCCATTTATATTTCATTACTATGATTTTGCAAATAAAATGAGTTCATTGTGTCATGGCGGTGAGAAAATCATCAAACTGGCAAAAGATTCTTTGCTCAGTTCAAAGACTTTATTTTCTTCTTAAGGAGAGAGTTATTCATCCTGGATTTGGAGAGGTCTTATACTCTGAAGATGACCATTCACCTTATCACTTGTGGGCAGAAACCATGTCGCCTCCACCTGAAGAGGTTCCAGCCAGAAACTATGTTATGGCTTCTCACAGTGAGGCTCCATGACAATGGCCCTGAACAAGAGCTTTCTGGTCTGAACAAAACACCTTATCTGAGACTCTTTACCTCAAAACATAGGGTTTGCATAAATAACAACCTTGATTTTATCATGTCACTGTGCCCTGGCTGCTCAGGCCTGGCTTCACAACCTTGATCATTAGTCAGCAGAATAACATTAATATAGTACATATTATTCAATTATTTGCAATAACAATTGCTTGTAACACCCCATAAAGAATATTTTGACAACCTGGTAAAGTTTCAGAGTGGGAGTGGGTGGACAAGCACAAAGCCACAGGTTACTTTAATTCAAGCTGCACCCATGAGGAGGAGGCCTGAACCCAACATCTTCTTTAGCTAGGTCAGGGAATTCCTTGCATTTGCCTCAGATATCCCCAGCACCACCACACAAAGATCCTGTTGGACGCAAACTGTGACAGAGAAACTAAGGTTATATATAATAAATAAGAGACCACTGCAGAATTGTTCAGTTTCCCAGTAGTTATCTTTCATCTTATAATCAATAAGTTTTGAACTGAACAGCTTTTGTGAACTTTGCCTTAGTTTTTAAGACATGCTGACAATATAAAAATTCTTTAAAGAAAAATTTTAAAGGAAATCACAAAACATCAAAATAAGAGAGATGATGCAGTGTTAAAAATTCAAAGAAAACAAATCTCTTGTTCACTCAAACAAAATGGCGATAAATACCTTTGACGTACTTCTTGTAGTGTTTTGCTATCCATCTGGTCACACTGCGAGAGCAGAGTGTTAATTACACCGGTGGTTTTTATACTTTTCCTCATTACATAAGATTTGATTCAATAATCAGTACCTCATAAAGCAGAATAAGGTGCTTGTGTAGGAATTTAACAGACACTGGCATGGAATGGTTGTCATGCTCATAGAGACACTGATTAAAAAATAAATTGCTGTGGTCTCTTATTTTTTTCTGAAGCTGTACACCAATCAGCCACAACACTAAATACATTGACAGGTGAAGTGAAAAACATTGATTATCTTGTTACAGTGGCATCTGCCAAAGGGTTGGACATATCAGGCAGTTGATGAATTGGAAGCATTAAAATGATGGCTAAATTTGTGATGGTCAGAGAATCTCTGAGGAGGCAGTGCATGAGGACCAAAGGTTAGACCATGTGGTTCGATCCCACAAAAGAGATACTGCAGCACAGAATTCTAAAAAAGTTAATGCTGACTATAACAGAAGCATATCAGAACAAACAGTGCATCACAGTTTTCTGTGTATGAGGAATTATAGTTATGACTGATCAGTGTACATGTATATAATACTTTCTTTGGTTGAACAGAGAAACATTCTGGACTTCAATGTGTGGGGTTATTTTAAGATTATATCGTCTACAATTAGAATTACTAGAATTTATTTAAAAAATGTATATATTATTTTCTCTTCTATGGGAGCAAGTGTGCTTCTATCCTTGAGCAAAGTCTGAGAACCAGTGCCAAATGTTAGTCAGCAATGCAATACAGGAAGTGTTGTTTTGTCTCTCATTATCTCAAGCTCTGACCCATCGGGCAAGCTGACACATTCTGAAAGCTGCTGTAGTAAAGTAAACGACAACCTGTGTCCATATAACCTACTGTAGGAACTCTTGTTAAAGACAATAACTTGACACTTTCACAGCAAAGAAAATTGTGAACAATTTGTAATTACACAAACCTCATGTCAAATCAGTTTTAAACCTACAGAAGAAAAAAAATAGCTAATACCGTTTCATTTCCACAGACCAGTCCAAAATCTTCAAACCCAAAAATCGCACAGTGACGGCTGTAGTATGCAGTGAAAATGTTTGTGTAAAATGTCAGCAATAAGAGCCTAATTGGCCTTGGGTTTGTTTAAAGCATGGTGATTAATGAAGTTTCTAAGAGTGTTATGATGGTGGAAGCTATCTATCTGCAGCCAACTGCTGCACTCATCAGGGACAGTGTGCACCAAGCGGTCAGGCTTATAGTGCTCCATGACAGGCACAGACATTTTTCTTTTCATGCCTACATCTCGATATGTCAGCCAGTCAGCATGGGAATCAGTCATAAGCAGAGCCCCATTTGTACCAGAATGACCACATATACAAGCAGACAAAACAATGAACTGAACTTACTGAAATGGTGTCCACCAAACACATCTTCTTCATCAAAGTATGCTTGTAGTGAAAGACACAGAAGTAAAATAATGATGACAGAATAATATAAAAAAACAGACATGGCAAATAAAATCACACACAGTAATTTCAAAGTGTCTAAAATTTCATGGATCAGTGACATGATTTGTGACATCATGGTCAGCATTTGAGAGGTTTTCAAAATGTGCTATTTGCTCAGTTCGTATGACCTCACAAAAACAGTATATTTTCCATTTTGTTTATGAATAAAAAAAAACAATGGATTTGTTGTTATGTTTAAAATAAAGAAATGTGTTTAAAATAATTTACTAACTTAAAAATAATTGACACATCTAGGTATGAACAGAAATGTTGGCCACCAAAACATTTTGACCAAAAAGGCTCAAAAATGTCAAAGAAGGATAAAAAGCGTTCAACTGGCCAACAAGAATTAAAATCTAAATCGCAACAAATATTTTTAACAGTAATGAAAATAAGTGATACTGGTCTTGCATTGTCCCAGGGAGCAATATTAACAATAGCTTGGATGTTTTCATGATGCAGTAAAATATACCATAAGATGCATTTCCTACCTTCATTCTTGAAATTTCTCACATGTTTACTGGAAAAGTACATTGTAAAATATATAGGGATGAAACAATTATTCAAGTAACTCGAATAATTCAATTACAAAAAATGTTTTGTTTAATTTATGTCACCAAAGTCCATCTATGTAAAATGTCTCTGCTATCGTATCACTCCTGCTGTGTAGACACTGCGCAGCTCCGGTATCACTGTTTCTCACAGACTGATGTAACTGATGTGCATTTCAAAGATTTAAGATGGTATGTTTATTTTGCTCTCTATGGAAATGGCGTAAAATTAAGATCCCGGTGTGCGTAAAAGGCAGAACGTGTCTAAAGTTTGGGACCTGTGTGTGTGTGTGTGTGTGTGTGTGTGTGTGTGTGTGTGAGTGTGTGTGTGCGCACGGGAGAGATGAGTGAGATCTTAGTGCATAAAATAAAAAAAAACAAACAAAAAAATATCTTGGTGCATTTGCCCTCTTGCTACTTATCATGTCTCGTCACTATCAACTCATAACACAGCCTACAAATAACTACAAATACTGCACGTTCTAACAAGCGCTAGTGTTCATATCAGTTAGCAATCGAAAAACACGTTACTATTTTTCTAATTTACATTAAGTCTCTATCTTTAACCCCTTTTAAGCCACAAGCTTTTTAAATATTGATGTCAAAAAACCTGGTGCTTAAATAGTTAACGTGAGGATGCTTTCGGTTCAGGTTCTGCAGCATTGTATTCTACTATACCTACCTACCTCATCTGGATACAGCTGGAAACTGAACTGTACTGTTTAAGTTGGATTACTGCTATTTTGTACCTTCATACTTTTTGTTCATTCTTTATTCTCAGATGGGCTATTGCAGGGGGGTACGCCCCTTTTTCCTTTTTTTATTAAGACAAATAGGCTAATATGTGTGTGAAGTTGTATTTCATAGTTTTTTCATGTACATCATAAATGTTTCACAGAAAGGTTCATTAAATGGGCTTAGTTC
>JBBPCX010067716.1:1892-12952 GCA_037974365.1 Hydrocynus forskahlii | reverse complement strand
AGCAGTACTTTAAAAATAGAAGTGCGCAACACACTACTTTGAATTCATTATTTAATTTTACGAATAACAATGCAATTAATTGTGATTAATCACAGAAAACCATGCGATTAATCGCAATTAAATAATTTAATCGATGCCCAGCATTAATTTTATATATATACACACACACACACACACATACACAAGTTTGTTTGACACTTCACAATAAGTCATGAGTCATATTAGCAAGGTACACTTAATCACGTAGCTGGGGACTGCCAGGAGCAGGACTATAGAGATCTTTTGGAAGTGGCCTTTACCTGAGAGGTCTCCAGTGATGGCAGAGGCACCAAAGTAGTAGCCCTGAGGCAGCCGCACACCCGGGATGTCCAGGCAGTCCCTCCACTCATGCTGACCATCGATATCAATCATGACCTGCAGACATGATGGAATATAGTAAACCACTCGCACGGCAAACAAAGCCAGTAACGTGACAAGTCGCATATATTAGAGCCTGATATGACATTTTTTGTATTTTTGCCACAATATTTTATATTTGAATTAAGTGCTGGTAAGATGCCTTTGGTTCAGATGTGTGTGGAAAAACCCCCTAATAAACGATACACCAGGTTCAGGGCTTTACAATGACAAGAAGCTCCAACTTGCACACTATTGTTCCCGAGTTGTAAACATAACAGAGCTGGGAGCTGATCCAAAATTAAAAAGAAATGATTTTTGAAATTCCAGGCATTTGAGAATCGGACTGACTCCAAAGCTTTGGAATTGATTCTATCCAGTGATGTTTAACCCGCACAGCCTTAACCTGACATACTGCATGAGAGCTGAGACAGGACAGTGTTTTTTTTCCTGAGAGCTAAAACAGTTTTGTTCAATGTGTGAAACTTGAGGCTGTGTTCTGAGGACGCTGAAATGTACCCTGCACAACGGAAAGTAGGTACGAACACTTTCCGCAGCACTCAGCGTAACTATTCGACAGTTGACTGCTTGCGTCATCAGATCCTCATCTGTGCAGTGTGAAATGTGAAGCTGTTCTTTGTCAGTGGTCCCATTTCTTAATCTCAAATAAACAGAAGAAACTCACATCCTAAATACAGAAATGTTGTCGCACCAATAGTTATGCAGAACTCATATTTCTTTGTTTCTATTACTGACCTGTTATTATTCAACAGTTCTTGTCACAGAAAATGCTTCGTGTTGTGTGTTATGCTCGTGCTGAAAGTTCTGCATTCAGACTGACCAGTTCGGTGTGTGTTGTATAAACAGGAGGTGCTTCATCAGAAGGTCGCAAAGTCAAATGCTGGCATTAGCATCCATCCAGTCATTCTCTGCAATCAGCCACTACATCAAAACCACTGAGAGGTGTAAATAAAGACTGTATCCTTTCAATGACGCCCGTCAAGGGGTGGGATATATTAGGCTGCAAGTGAACAGTCAGTTGCTGAAGTCCGAAGCAAGATAATTCAGCAAGTTTAAGGATGCCTGAGGACTTGAGTGACAAGGGCAAAACTGTGATGGCCACACAACTGTGTGAGAACATCTCCAAAACAGAAGGTCTTGTGGGGTGTTCCTGGTCTGCAGTCATTAGAACCTACCAAAAGTGATCCAGGCAATGACAATGAACTGACAGGGTCGTGGGCATCCAAGGCTCAGTGATGCCTGTGGAAAATGAGGAGTAGCTTGTTGGGGCCGACCCCACAGAAGAGCTACTGTAACGCAAATCAAGGTTATGCTGGCTATGATAGAAAAGTGTGAGAACACACAGTGCACCATGGCCTGTGGTGTATTGGAGTGCATAACCGCAGACCAGTCAGAGTGCCCATGCTGGCCCCTGTCCACAGTTAAAAGTGCTTACAGTCGACTTGTGAGCATCAGAAATGGACCAAGGAGTAACGGAACAGGCTATCCTGGGCTGACGAATCATATTTTCATGTGGCTGGCCAGATGCATATCCAGAGAACAGATGGTACCAGAATGCAGTAAAGGAAGAAAGCAACTCGCTGGTGGCACTGTGATGCTCTGGGAACTTTTCTGCTGGGGTCCTGGCTTTCATGTGAATGTTACCTAACCTAAACATTGTTGCAGAAAAAGTACATTCCCTTGATGGCAATGATATTCCCTGCTGCCTCTTCAGGCAGGTTAATGCCCCCTGCCACACTGCAAAAATGGTTCAGGAATGGTTTGCAGGCCCTGATAAATTTAATTTAAGACCTGGGATTCTGTCGTCTCCTTCGTAAACTCACTCTCATCTTTAGAGACAAGCTAGTAATTATTATTATTGCTATTATTACCATTATTATTTTATATAATCCTGATGTAGAGCATCATTTTTTTGGGTGGTGGGAGGGGTGCAGGGGCTTGGGAGGATGGTTAATTTTGGAAACTGTACAATTGTCTTGAAACTCATATTGTTCTAATGTGAAAACCCACTAAAGATACATGTAAAAAAAAAAAAGGAATGGTTTGCAGAACCTAATCTGATCCAGTGTCCGTGGGATGTGCTGGACAAACTACGTTGATTCACAGAGGTCCCACCTGGCAACTCTTGGTATCAGACACCACAGCACACTTTTTGAGGTCCTGTGGGGTCCATGCCCCCAGGGCTGAGAGCTGTTTTGGTGGCATGAAGGAAACTTACACATGCATTCATTCATTTCCAGCCCACCGCAGGGCACAGGAACCTGCACAATATTGACTTAAATGTTACGGCTGTGTATGTGGTAGGCGTTCCGAATAAAATGACCAATGATGAGCCACTTTATTTGGTCCATGTACCTTGAATACAAGTAGGTAGGTGTACCTAATAAATTGGCAATTCAGTCTACAAGTGTATCATCGCATATTCTTCAAGTTTCTGCTTCGGTCCTCACCGTTAGTCTGCGGCGGACGTATCTGATGAAGAGGAAAGTGTCGTGTTTTAGGTTGCGCACCATTGCGTTGCAGCCTCCCAGCTCCGTGGGCCTGCCGTCTCGCTCATGGTCGTAACTGATCGTGCCATTCCCCACCATCGCCAACACGTACGGGAAGATTCTCTGAAATACACAAAAACAGAGAGAAGAAGGAGTGTACAGTGTTTAAACATGCCTATACCTTTAAAATGTTTAATCTAGGATAAAAGCAGTGGAATGTGATTGGGACTGTGCAGTTAGGTAATTAGGTAAGTCATATCATGGAACTTAAATCATCGCATCAGCATAATTTATTAAAAGATGCAGATCATGCATGTTGTTCTAGCAGTGCAGCTCATGGAACGTAGCTCTTTCATAAAACACATAACTATCATGAAGACAATTCATTTAATTCATGTCAAAGACAAAAGGTTTAAGACCATATACTGTAAATAAAGGTGCCAAAAACAGTTACTTGGGGAAATGCAACAATAAATCCTCCATTGAACGATTCTGTAGGGAACCAGAAGTGAGACTTCCATAACCATAATAATCAATAACCCTTTTTGGGACCTTTATTGTTAAGAATATACCTGTCTTGCAAGTATACAGCACATCTAAAAACATTTGAAATATGCACTGATGAGCCACTTTATTAGGTCCACCTACCGTGTACACTGATCAACTAAAACCAGAGTGAATACTATTTCACTCCGGGGGGTGGGGGGTGGGGGCCTAGTGGGTAGGATACTTGCCTCTAGACCAAGAGGTCATGGGTTCAAATCCTACCTCCAGCAAACCACCATCCTGAGTAAGACCCCAGTGTCTCCTGGGGGACTGCCCCCTGTAGTTAAGGAATGGAAGTCGCTTTGGATAAAAGCGTCTGATAAATGCCTTAAATGTAAATGTATTACCTCATTATCATAGAATTTGTCAAGAGGTGGGATAAATTAAGCAGCAAGCGAACCATTCTTCAAGGGAAAAACAGGCAAGCATTAGGGTCTGTGTGATTTTGACAAGGGCCATATTGTGATGGCTAGGCGACTGGGACAGGACATCTTCAAAACGACACGCCTTGTGGGTTGTTTCTGGTTAGTACCTACCAAACGTGGTCCAAGAAAGGACAACCGGAGAACCGGCAATGGCTTGCCTGTCTGTTCCAATCCCACAGAAGAGCGATTGTTGCATAAATTGCTGAAAATGTTAGTGCTGGCTATGATAGCAAGGTGTCAGGACACACAGCGCATCACAGCTTGCTGCATAGACACGGAGACCATCCAGCCCAATAGGCAGCAACAATGGGCTTGTGAGCATCAGAACTGGACCATGGGGCAATGGAAGGTGGCCTGGTCGGATCAATCACTCGGTCTTTTATATCGTGTGGACAGCTGGGTGTGTTTGTGAGTGCACAGTGATAAAATGTCATCCAGCAGAAGCAGTGTGATGCTCTGGAAAATTTTCTGCTCGGAAATTTAATTCAATTCAATTTCATTTATATAGTGCTTTTTACAACCAAGGTTGTCACAAAGCAGTTTTATACAGAGTCCTGGTCCGAGCCCCTGTTGAGCCAAGGGTGACAGACACAAGGAAAAACTTCCCATATAAACCTCGGGAGGAACTAAGACTTAAAGGGGGAACCCAAGACTAAAAGGGAGACAGAGAGAAAGAGTCTCTACAGAAATAAATAACAAAAGAAGGCTTTTGTGTAAAAATGTAATCAATGTTGGACAGATTGGCCATCTATGGCTAATGGAGTTCATACAGTTAAGAGTCAGGAAAGGTCATTTTTGGGTTTTGCTGTATTTCAGCAGAACACTGAGCCCTCTCACACTGCTAATTCTTCAGGAATGTTTCGGGGAATGACAAAGAGTTCAAGGGGTTGACTTGGCCTCCGTATCTCAATCTGTGGGATGTGCTGAACCAACATCTCAAATCCTCAAAGTGCCACAACTCGCAAGATGTGATTAAAGGATCTGCGGCGAATGTCTTGGTAGCAGATACCACAGCACACACTCAGAGTTCTTTGGTCTTCCATGCCTCGACGGTGGTTAGTCAGGTGGTTTTAATGTTGATAGGTATATTTATTCTCCTACGGTCCTGACAAACCAATGAAAAGGGCAGTAAAGGGCAGTGATAAAGATGCAGACCAAGAGATAGACATGAGCCTGCATTTGTAAACTACGAAGTGCTCCTATATAAAGTGTACACACACCACAGCACACAGTGTGAACTTTAACCAATTTCAACCGTTTATCACATTCACCAAGTGAAGCAGCGGGCAGTGAGGAACACAGCGCCCAGGAAGCAGTGTGTGTGGATGGAGCCTTACTCAAGGGAACCTCAGTGGTGCCACTAGCAGTCCTGGGATTCAAACACATGACTGATCGCAGGAGCAACTCCATAACCACTAGGCCACCAGCTGCCCTTACATGGTGAGTACAGCTGATAAACAATGGGCTTGGACAGAAGGTAGGTGTCCCTAATATAGTGGCTTGTCACTGTATGCTTAAATTGACACTTAACGTAACTGTGTTTACATCAACAAGAAATGAGAGCAACATGCAGTTAAGGACAGAGTTTCTGTGGGCAGGTACCTGAGTGCGAGGGGTGTACCTTTTCTTCTGGGCCTGGTTTCATGAAGAAACACGGAAAAAGGGCACAATAAGACATCAGTCACACACAGGGAAAAACTCTATTCAGAGATAAACTGCACTATAATTAGTTCTAACAAATGAATTCAAACAGCATGATTTTTGAAAAAATACGCAGGCCGGTATGCTGGCGACTAAAACAGAACTGGTTCAGGAATTTGCATTAAGCCTAGGCTTGACAAAAAAATGACGACTCTGTACAAATCAAGGCATTTTAATACATAATGTAAACGTAATCAAATCTCTATCTTAAAGTTGAAACTGTATCAGACCTTTGTGATACCAGATTTTGTGTCGTTACCCCCCTACTGACAGCGGTCTGAGTGGTATTTTGTATTTCTGTGCAAAGTCTGACCAATACTCTGATGACTGAAAGAAATCTTTCAAATATGTCCTTATATGTGGGAGCGCTCACATTTTGAAATCCTGCAGTGTGGGTTAGGCCTGACAGAGAATGTAAGACTGTAATAACAGAGAGTCACACCTCTATATGTTTTTCCTCGTTAGGGTAGGTGTCTACAAACACGCCCAGCCCAGTGAATAAATCCTTGTTTCCGAACACCGGACCTGAAACAATACAGCCGTAACACGATGTGAGGAAATACTGCTCTACTCCAGTGTTTACAGCAGAATTCGAAACGTCAGGCGACCGTAGTTCACCTTTCTGCATTCGCTCTTTCGTATACCACACCGCCAGGCCGTCTCCATTCAGGTTCTTCTTCCCTTGACCATGGATTTTAAAGTGCACCTGCAGCTCCCAGTCTTTCAGGTTACATGGCTGCACACACACACACACACACACACACACACACACCTCCATCTTTAGTAGTTTAGGTAACACTACCATTAGTAGATAAACTCTACGCTGTGTCATGTAGTCGTACATAATTTTACATACAAACTTGTACACAATTTTGTGACATTGATCATCGATTTACTTAAAAATTGTTTTCATTATATTTTTTAATAAAAATTTGCCCAAACTAATATGTGCAGGAGTTGCACTTTAGAAACAGGCATTGAAAAATGACAAGTAACTGTAAAATTTCAATTAAAAAAATTATTTCCTGTAAGAATTGCTTTCCAATAGGTAAAACAAGTAAAACGCGATTTTCTGGGAAAAAAAATGCTTTTGGACCGAGTGAGTTTTGGAAATTTGCTCTTCAATTTGGTGCAAAAAGACGAAGACATCACATCACATGTGAAACAATTCAACAGTTGTTTTATTTCTCCTTTTATAAGAAATAAGCTAAATTGTTTCCTGGGTTTCCTGTAAACATAACGAGGGAGAATGATAGCCCATCCCTCCCACTGATCCAATCTATAATCTAGGAGTTTATCAGTGTAGTGTACAATAGTGCAAATATAGCAGCAGCAGGACAGAGAATGGGCAGTATGATAAAAAGAAGGGTATTTACAGAAGCAATTAAAGTAATGTGAAAACAGTAGCAATTAAAACAGAAGCAATGTGTTGTTTGTCTTGACACGGTGAATTGTTCCAGTTTCAACCCTTAACAGAGATTATGAATGGCATGCAACAGAGGTGCGGTAGCAGAGGTGCGGTAGCAGAGGTGCGGTAGCAGAGGTGCGGTACTCACAAAGCGGCTCCACACTGCCCCCTGCTTGCTCTGCATGTCAGGAGTCAGGCGCACCTGATCCGTGGAAACCATGGTGTCGCCCATCAGCTCCCAGTGGGAAGAGCCAGACACGCCGATGGCTGTGACAGAACACGGGATTAAAACAGCGATGAGAGATGCATCACACAGAGAGGTCGGCTGCAGCTTTAGACATTAGATAAGACAACTTTATTTATCCCAAGGGGTGTCGTTGTGTCATTTGCACGCCTAGTGCAACAAGAAAGAAAAAAAAAAGAGATAACGGACAAATAAAAAGATACACAATGAACAACTGTGCAACATAATGACAAGAACTTCCGTGTAATAGTGTAACACTGACGTTGCTGGATGTAAAGATTTCGCGGACTGTTCGAGATCAGCACTGCAGAATGAAAGTGTCTCAGTGTTAATGCAGTAAAAAATAAATGCAATAAATAAAGATGACATGGCAATGAGATTAACATTCAAGGACATTCAGTCAGTTCACAGATTAAACAGTTGAGTTGTATATTGCACAAATCCAACTCAGAACAGAATAATGACTTAGAAACGTAAGATGTTCCCCTACAGTGTGGATAGGTATTTTACAGTCTTATATACAGAACTATACAGAATTGTGGCCACAGGTAGAACGGATTTCCTGTGGCGTGCAGTCCTGCACCTTCTAAGAATGCTATAGAAAACTATACGATTTCTATAGTGTGGTACAATATTTCTATAATAATTCTAGATCATACAATATAATAGTATTCTTATAGTAATCCATGGCCAATTATACACACAGAAAGATTCTTATAATAATCTTGCATACACACACACACACACAAACACACATATATGTATATACACACATATTATATGGAAAAATAAAATACACAATATAATAATAATATATTTGACAAAGTTTAATTCCTCCTCATCTGAAGTAAGGAATGTTTCAGCTCCTCTGACTCGGCTGCAACACTAAACACACATGTTTATCTTTACATGAATTAATACGCGTCATTTTTGTTGACTAAAATAATTCATGCATGCACATTGGTACAAGACGCCGGGCAGCCCACCTTGGTACGGCTTCATCAGGGAATATTCCCTCTTTAGAAACTCTTCCATTTCATGACCGTCGTCCGATAAACAAGAGTGCAAAAATGCAATCAGCGCCAGACACCTCGCAATCATGGCTCTCCACATTTTAGTGAAGATTTTCCTCTGGATCTCTCCTTTCTTGACACTGTGGTCTACTGATAATGAGAGGCGGCCATCGTATCGCTAGCACCTGCCCTCGGCTGCACGCGATTGGCTGACTTGATGACATGGCACGCTACTATTGGCTGTCTTGCTTTTCAATCAAATCCCTGGACTATCAAATGTCCAGCCTATCTAGGTTCCACTTAGCTCCAATACTGACCAGTTTGTGGTCGTGCAAATGATCAGACGAGTTTTTACAGTGTAAAGGAAATGTATTTGTTCCATTAATTATATGAAATGACACAAATAAATAAGTTTATTCGATAAAACCCAGTTTTACACTGCATAGGGCGATGCAACCTATAATTTGAGCTCTACAGTCAAAGGTGAGCACTCTTCTGCACAGCACAGGAGAGCTAATATCTCATAAATAAAAAACCGTGTATTTTATCTATTTTAAGTTCTTCATTTTCTCCTTGATCGAGCTGAACAGTGCACTAACTTCCGGGTTACTTAAAATTATGTAAAACAGACTAAGGGATTGTCTAAAAATTGTTAAACCGGAAAAAAAATATCAACAGAGACGTTTTTTGTTACAAAGACTGCCATTCACAAAATACTCCAAAGAATGTAGGATCAAGACCCTATTCAGAATGTTAAGCCACAGCCAGTTTGTGAGCTTGAAAGATTCTGAGATAGGTTCTGAGATTCTCCTCCCCTGCATGTTTTAGTGTTTTCAATTCAGTTCAGTTTTATTTCTATAGCGCTTTTTACAACCAATGTTGTCACGAAGCAGCTTTACAGTGACCAGGTCTGAACAACTATTGAGCCAAGGGTGACAGAAGCAGGGGAAAACTCCCTAAAGCTGAGTCTCTACGGAGATAAATAACAAAAGAAGGCCTTAATGAACTAATTTAATGACAGATTGGCCATCTTTCATTCTGGTAAACATGTCTTGTATGTTTACACACACTTCCCACACTTCTTTATTGTCGTACTACTGGACTGTTTAAGATTCACATCTCACTCGCATTACTGTTACCCTGCTATGAAGTCTATTTATTGTATTGTTTCTATCATCCCTTGCATATTGCTCAACTTCCTCCTGTGCAATAAATCTTACTTCTGCTCCAATTCTCATCACTCCAGAAGGTTTACGTCGTGTCCACACATCTATTTATTGTTTGTCGGTTGTAACCAGCTCTCTGGTGAATGTTGTATGTTGCTGTGTGCTGCACCGTGCTCCATGGAGAAACGTCTCATCTCATTATGTACGTGTACACGGTTGCTGATGACAATAAAGGAACCTTGAACCTTGAACCATCTACAGCTAATGGAGTCGGTACGGGGTCAGTAGAGGTGGATTTTGTTGGAAGAGTAGCTGTGAGTCTCTAGTCCATAATAATAAGAGCTTTAAGCTCCAGCACACTAGACGTAACTTGGGGCAGCTGGTGGCCTAGTGGTTAGGGAGCTGCCCCTGCAACCTGAAGGTTGTGAGTTTGAATCCCAGGACTGCTAGTGGCACCACTGAGGTACCCTTGAGCAAGATACCATCCCCACACAGTGCTCCCTGGTTGTCTTGCCGTGTTCCTGGCTGTCCACTGCTTCTCTTGGTGAATGCATTAAATACAGAGAAAGAATTTCACACTGTTCATGCCGTGGTGTGTTTACGAATGACAGTGATGGTCAGGAAAACCTGAAACTGAAGCGTGCAGGTCCTGTGTACTCCTGCACCATGGCCGCGACCAACCGGCCTTCTGTTCTGGTCTTGGAGGGTTGGAGGTTAAAGGAATGGTTCAGTAAAAAATCTGAATCAGAAACCTTTGTCAAGGCTGGAGGAAATTGCTTCTCTCATGACTGCACAGACACACAGAGACACATAGACAAGAACATAAATATAAATAAATCTAATAAAAAACTGTAGAAAAACTTCAATATGAAATATACTGTGTGTATAATACAATGTGAAATACAATATACTAAATATACAAATGCTGGGATATAAAAACTACAGATAAATGACTTACAGTTGAGTGAAATCCACAGACACAGATGGTCGTTAGCAGTCTGTCAGAGATCAGTAATATATAAATATGTATCTTTGTCCAGTCAATCAGCCAAGACAAACACTATATGGCCAAAAATATGGGGACACTCCTGTTTTCCAGGGTTTGGGCCCCTTACTCCCAGTGAAGGACAATCTTAATGCTCCAGCAGACCAAAACATTTTGGACAGCGCCATGCTTAAACTTTGTGGACCCAGTTTGGGGAAGAACCTTTTCTATTGCCTGTTGTGTTGTCTATCGTCTGTTGTCTCTGTCACTTGCACTCTGTTGAATGTTGTTGTATGTTGCACTGTGGTCCATGGAGAAACATCTCATCTCAGTATATACATGTTCACAGCTGATGATGAATACCTTGAATCTTGGCAGTCCTGGGATTTGAACTCACAACCTGCTGATCACAGGGGCAACTCCTCAACCACCAGGCTAGAAATGTGTGATTTCAGGTGCAGTTATTGTACTGAAGATGTCCTGTGTGTTCCAACAATGGTCCTGAGGTTCCTGGTACTCAGGTAAGGCCTCCAGGACTCTGGATTGATGACAGGGGCGTCGCTAGACCCCTTTCACTGCATTCACTGTAAGACCCCTTTCACTGCATTCACTGTAAGACCCCTTTCACTGCATTCACTGTAAGACCCCTTTCACTGCATTCACTGT
>JBBPCX010067715.1:0-12952 GCA_037974365.1 Hydrocynus forskahlii | reverse complement strand
CTTAACTTTGTACTGTCCACTTTCTGCCATGACAAAGCAAAATTCCCACTTGTGGGACTAATAAAGGTTTATCTTATTTTATGTTATCTTATCAACAATCAGTGTATTCCACCCCACGACAAGTGTCATTGTAATGATACAATCAATGTTGTTCACTTCACTCAGTCAGCGATATGGCTTCATGCTATGGCTGATTGGGCTTTGTGTGTGTGTGTGTGTGTGTGTGTGTGTGGATATATAAATTTAAATGAGTATTTGACTGCCAGGCATGGCTTCTGCTCTGTATAAACAGAAGGATAAATGATTTCCAAATCTGGAACATGTAAAATAAATAACTTCTAGCCTCTCTATAAATCACTGTGGAGAGTGAGTGGTGTGTCTGTGTTTGTGTGAGTGGGTGTGTGTATGGGTGTGTGTGTGGATGTGTGTGTCACTGTTACTGATTATTTGACTATCTGTGTGTACATATCTGTGTGTAAATGTGTATGTGAGGTTATGTACATTGAATAACGATGGCTTCCCTTGAAGCAAATGCGAAATGAGAATATTTGTTCTATCGTGTAACTTGTAAAGACAGCAACAGTTAAGTTTGCGCTTCCACATTTTGTCTTATTGCAGAAGCTGCTGCTTACACCATATGGCCATATGGCCCTACTTTTCAGTTCTGCCACCGAATGAATCTCAACTTATTTTCACTATTGCAAATATAAGTTAATGTAATGATATTGTGGTCCGGATAATTTTGGACAGCTTCTATTGCTTCATTCATCAAGAAATATCCACACAATGTGATGGATAACTGGCTAAAAATCTGGTTTCTAAAAATTCAGCTTGCCATTTCAACAAGAAACTGGTCTAAGCAGAAGGCACCAGGTGGGATATTGGAGTTCAAGGTCTCTACAGACCTACAAATGGGCATTACTGTTTCGCCCCTGAAATTAACTATACACCCATATCACCCTAGTGTTTATTCCCTCACCATTTTCCCTGGCCTGTCAGGAGCAGTGGAGAGAGGGGACAAGGGATGTGCTGAAATGAGAGAATAAGGGAGGATAGCCAGACAGAGAGGGGGCTGATGAAAGATCAGACTTGCTCATATATTCTAGTTGTGCTGAGTCAGGTGCTTGTGACCAGTTTTGTAACTAATCGCATCCTTTCATTTTTACTCATCCAGTCCCTTTTAACCACTCAGCTCTCACTCTAAGCTGCTTCATGCTGTGTGATTCCTGCTTGCTCTGCTTCCAGCAACCTTCCTTTCCATCAAGGCACTAGTGTAAATTATCATTGTCTGTACTACATAAATGTCACTGTCAGGTTTTATTTTGTAGCACTTTTAATTCAAGCTATAGTTCTTATGGTAATAAGGAAAGCATCGCCAATGATGGTATGTTGTTGAGAGTTCAAGCAACCTTTCTCAAGGTGAGCAAGAAGGCTCTCCCTCTCCCCCATCACTCAGTTTAATGCTAGCCAACCAAGTTGCATCTGTTATCTGATGCAAAAGAATTGGCAGTAAGTGTTTTAATTTATTCAATACTGTTGTGTTAATTATAAAAAGATGCTGTGGTGCTTAATGTGTCTCTGAAGAACCATGGGCTTGCTTTCACCCTCCCAGTGTTGGTAGTCTAAGCTAGTGGGTGGAATTGGACACAACTAAAGTGGGGAGAAAATTGGGATGAAAATAATATAAATTCACAATAAAAAATCTCTGCTCACCAGACCAAGCTGAGGTTGTGTCTTTTTTAAAATATCATGTGGAACACAGCTCTAATTTAAACATTCAAATTCAGATGTACCTCTGTGATTCTATATCACAGACACACTCTTTCTCCTTCTCTTTTACTTTCTATTTCTCTCTGTCTCTCTTTCTATTTCACACTGTCTCTCCAGCCCTTAAACTCACACACAGCCAGGTCAACTCTTACTTGAAAAGTAAACACATTCACACATAAACACACGCACACACAGAGGACACAGTTGGCTTTTTGTGAGGGCAGCAATCTGCTCCTCTGTCAGCTGTCTGATTGTGCATTAGCGGCGATGGCTCATGAATAGGTTCTTTAAAGGCTGTAACTGGGTTAGTGCAGGCCTGTTGACACGCTTGGTTTTCCATGGAAAAACAGACTTCTCTGCTTTTTTGATTGGTAGGAGGCCACTGTGCCTCTGTGACTATGTGGGATGTCCTAAAGACACTTGTTGGGTCACTTGTTTATGCAAGTGGTTTGTAAATTAGCATGTTAGGACCTCTCTGGGAGCTGTAACTGCTGTGCATCCAAACAGGCAGTAATACCATGGAGGGTGTCATGAAAGAACTGAGTATGGGTTTGTGAACAGTGTGTAAAAATAATGAACTGAGAAAAAAGTCAAGTTTAACACGTGTCCTTAACTAGATTAAACACACCCTTAGACTGCAACTGTAATCATTCACTAATGGTTTCCGCATGCACTGAGCCTTTAGGGTCTGACGCATGTTAAACCATGTAGGATAATGATCTTATAGAGAAGGAATGCAGTTACGGTCATGGCAGCCAACAACCACATGATTCTGTTCTTTAACCCTTTCAGTCCCTGACAGGGGAGGGTTGCGTATTGTATACTTTGGTGATTTCTCGTCAGCTCATCCTTCATCTGCTAGGTTAAGTGGGTGCCGGGAAATCACCAAAGTCCTGCAAAGGACTTAAGAACCAAAAATTCAGAACCCAATCCTAAGGCTTACTATCAAGTGATTACACAGTAAACAATGTAACATGGCTGAAATTTGACAATAAAGCTGCTGGTGGCCCCATCGATTCAAGATATTAAGTAGTAGTTTCTTTTTGTAGGGGGTCATGTTTCATAAGAGCCTGTGAACACCAAGCAATGTCTGAAAATTAATGTGTATCCCAGTAGTAGCCTATGAAAGCCTCTTAACACAAGATCATTATTATTAAGGTTGGCTTTTTTAACGTCATGCCTTTCCCACAAAATCATTTGAATGCTGACTGTGCAGTATTCTTGTCCAGCACCAGGCCGGAGGCAGGGTGAATCAGCTTTGTGGATATCTTTAATGGCTGGAGGCGAACACAGCCTCCACTGTGTGCTTGTAGTGCCGTGTGACCTCATAAGCATATTGAAGACTGAAACTTTGGAGCCCTGAAACGTGTCCAGCTCCATGTGTTCCTGTAAGATCTCAGTGCTGCGTCAGAGCAGTGAATGCTTCCTTTCTGTAAGGCTTAGCACTTGTCAGCCCTTAGAGAGACAACCCAAACAAGCCTATAACTACTAACAAATGGACTTATTAAAGAAAGAGAGCATGAGCAGAGGCTATAGAGATTCAGAAAGGAGCAGGCACACATGTACTGCATGTCTGGGTCTGTGTGTGTTTTGTGAATCAATGATACATCTAAACCTTCACTTATAATTCATTAGACCTTCATTTAGAAATACTGTAAGTGTATAAATAAAAACGAACACCAGAATACTCATTCATTATTCTGATAATACTTTACAGCAAAGACACATTCATTTAACAATAACCTCCCCTCTAACATCAGAAGGTACTGAATTAATAAAAAGGATGAAAAAATCTGCCGTAGCGATGCACTCTTTAAATTAATACTGTATTTTCAGGACAATTAACCATTTTGCTTCTCTTGCCAACTGTGTCAGTAAAACACAAGCAGGATGATCTGGCCAGAGTTTTCTATGTATTACCTTGTAGAACTTTTATGTGGAGATCCTTTTATGTGGCTGTTGTTCAAGCTTTAAAATGTTTTACATTCACATCTCACAACCCTACAACCCATTTAGCACTTTTATTTGTAATCATATTGAACTGAATAATGAATTTTGGCGATTCATACTGTCCTAGTATATATGAAATGAAGTTTGACATTGTTTTATGTATACTTCATTTTATAAATTGTAGATGTATGAAGTATGAAGTTGTGCCTGCCCACTACTTTATCCTTGATCATTTGACAGTGCCTTGCCAAACATAGTTGATTTGTTTGCCTTCTGTCGCACTCTTAAGCCCTGGAATGCTCCAGTAATAGTTTTATGCTGAACTATTAAAAAAATTACAGTTGATCACAGGCAATGGAGAATGTGATTAGGTACACATGATTGAATTTACAGTTATTTTTAGGTGGTGGGTGATCTTTTATCCATATCAGTGGTTCTGGTTGTCACTGCTGTCATATCTTTCACTTGGATGTTATAAGTTACACTGAGTAAACACAGCTGGATTTTTTGTCTGTCTTCATTTCAAAGCAACGAAATGTGACAATCCTTTTCTGTACCCTGTGTGTGTGTGTGTGTGTGTGTGTGTGTGTGTATGTATATAATGAATTGCTTTTTTCCCAGAATCGTAAAGGTTCTGATTGTTCACTGTGAATTTATAATGTTAGTGCTGTTGAAGTGAAGCAGTGACTTGTGATCAACATGCTATGGCATCAGAGTAAGTGTGTAATTTGTTTATTTGTAAAATGTGTAGTCGGTATGTTGACCCACCCAATTCTGGGAATTCACACCCTGAGAAATGCCTTTGTTTCTTTCATGCATCAGATAATGTTCATGAGCAGTAGTTCTTGTGTTCCAACTTTCTTCCTGGTAAGTTATTCCTTGAATGCATTAAACAGAGTTCCAGTTACCCATGTAAATCCAGTTTCTGTCTTGGGCCTTTCTGATTCACATTGTCACTGCTGTGTGTGTGTAATGTGTGTTTACCAAGGTCACAAATTATGAGATGAAGACTCCGAACTCTTAATACAAAAAAAAAGAAAAATCAGTTTAAGTTTTATTTTGACAAGACCAAGGTAGGGTGTAAGACACTTTTAATTTATTGGCATCATTGTATTTTGTTTTACTGATGTTAAATTATTACTCTGGATTTTTTATCTCCATGGTCAAGATCAAAACCACTGGTGCTGAGGCCAAGACCCAAACAAAGGCCATGGTTTAATGGTTTTGACACAAGACCATGAGATCATCAGGCTTGGAGTGTCTGTGCACATTTGAGACTAAATCAACCGAAAACAATGAGTTCTGTGCAAAACATTTCTGCGAATTCTCTAAATACTGTTATTTCTTTTGCAGATGTTGTCCAGGCCGATGGGATGTGGGGAGGAATGCAAGTTGAATTGAAAATGAAAATGGCAGTGTAGGAAAGCAATACTGCTCTCAGGGTGGACCAGACAGGACATCGTTCACAGCAGCAAAAATATGCAGCGGTGACTGGCAGCCTTTTCAGGTGAAGTTTTATGTTTTTTTGAGTGTGAGTGAGTGTCTGAATGTGTGTGTTCTTTTAGATTTTTGTTGCTGCTCCCTCTTTTTCCCCTTTGGTTACGCTTGCACTCTTGATTACTGTTTTGACACATTGTGGTAAACTCCATATTCAAAAACAACCAACACACCACTTATTTTGCTATTTGCAGAGAAATCTGAAACATCCAAGTCAGTGTAATTGATTCAATGATACGTAACTGGAAAGTTCAGAGTCACAACTGTTCACCCACAGACAGGTTTCTCTGAGACTAATGATAAAGAAGGGAAGAGAAAAGCCAGTCACTCTAAAAGTTATAGAATGGCTTGAAAGTGGCAGAATCAGTGCTTCAAAAAGAGAACAATAAATAATGAACTGCATAACAATCATCTCTGTTCCCACAGCCCATGTAAATCTCTGCTATTAAAGAAACGCAGATATGCACAACTGAAATTTGCTCAAGAGACAAATCAGAACTCTAATCCAAAGATAATCCAAAGGACACTGAATTTACAGTGAAGGATGAATGGGGTGTATATGGGGTGCATCTCTACAAGCAGTATGACATTGGAGGAACCACAGATGGAGCAATGTGCTGCAACACTGAATCTGCGAAGAAGATAAATGTTCCAACAAGACAATGACCCTAAACATGCAGACAATATAAAAGATGAAGGTAAATATATATGTTCAAGCCAATATGAATATGAATATGAAGGTGGTTGGCAAGGGAAAGGGACCAAAGTTGAAGCACATGTTGCTCACCGTAGCTGCTGAACACTGGGTATGGGCACTTTGACCATTCTACAGCCATACATGGTGCACTGTGGACCACTTTTAACAGGTAGTAACCACCACGCTCTAGAAACACTCCACCTGCCATTTTGGAGATGCTGTTTAGAGATCACAATTTGGCCCTAGTCAAAATCTCTTACCCATTTTTCCTGCTTTCACACATCATTTTCAAGAACTTGCTGCTCAGTATATCCCACCACATTACATGCGCCTTTGTAAGGAGGTAACTAATGCTATTCACATTCATATGATATGGTTGATTGATGTATATTAAATAACAAAAACAACAGAGTCTGAATACTTACTTCCCTAATTTAAAGTATTATTTTGGAAGATATGTAATTTACTCAAGTATTAATTACATTTATAACTTGTACTCTGTCTCATTTCCAAGAGAGTACATCATGTTTTTTGTTTTGTTTTTTTCATATAGAGATTTAAAAAAATCTCTCCTTCTCATGCCAGTCAGTTCACATGCATTTAAATATAGTATGAACATAGTAAATATTTAAACATCTAATCAAATTCATATGAGTGTAACATGATACTGCCCATCCTAGAGCCAGTCTTCATGCAAGGGCTAGTACATGTTACAAAAATGTGAACACAAACAAACAAAACAATAAAATGCATATTTTCTTAAAATACTTACATATTTAAATTAATCTCAAGTTTACACAGACATATATAATGTATACACACACACATCGCCATGGCACATATTTAGTCCTCATATCGGCTTTAAGATCTAATGAAATATGATACACACACAGCATGCTCCTTGTATTCTTACTCCCTCCCATGCACAGTAGCATTCCTGGAGCTGGGGGGGGGTAGCAAGAGAGAAAAAGACATAGAGACTGTTACTATTACTACTTTTTTCCTAGTACTATTACTGTTAGTGTTACTATTGGCCAAGCAAATAAAAGAGGGGGTGTACATGTGTGTCTGAGTGAGAGAGAGACTGAGAGAGAGAGCTCTGGGACTTTCCAGTGCTCGCCACACTCCAGAAAGCTATCATCAACAGCATTTTATCAACGTTGTTCTGTCCTCTAAATTTACCCTGCACTAAAGTGTGTGTGTGTGTGTGTGTGTGTGTGTGTGTGAGAGAGAGAGAGAGAGAAAGAGTGTGTGAATGCGTGTTTGCAGTACATGAAAAAGGACACTTCCGTATTTCAGTGCTCCAGTATTACTCTGTCTGTTTTTTTCTCAAAGCCTCAGATGTGATGGCCTGATGACCACATGGCAAATAACATTTGAATGCGACACTCAGAGCCAAAGTCAAAAATATCAAGTTAAAATAACAAATAGCACTAGGCAGGAACTCTCATCTCGCTTCTAGACATAACTCTAAACAGCATTTTTGTTCCCCAAGGCCCTGCTCAATGTGTGCACCAGGGTAGTCATGGCATCTCTTAATATTGAATATCTCATATTTTCTGTCGAAAATCAAATGGCTAAACAACAAAGACATTTTCTCGTAGCCTTTAAACTCATTTTTATCAAGGATGCCAATCATTTTGGATGGCAAAGCAGGCAACACCGATTGTGGTACACTCATTATGGCAAGTGACGCATAAGAACTTCAAAAAAATGAGGCATGGTGATGCATTTCATGTTGATCTTCAAAGCAACATCTAATAATCTTCCGTTAAATTCCATAAAAATATTATATCATAAAAAACATCATAGTTTTACCAGATGTTTTTGTTTTGTTACTGAAGAAAATACAGCAAGCTTTTTCATTTGAAGAAGTCTGTGTGTGTGTGTGTGTGTGTGTGTGTGTGCCTATATAATCTCTTAAACACAGTCTTAAGTTGGAAAAGTTACATCAGCGCTTTGAAGAGTTGCTGTCTTGGTTTTAGTTGCTAACACTCTGGCCCACATACAGTCTTTCCCAAACTTTCCCTGTGAGACTCCCAGCATGAAGCAACTAACAGTGACTCAGTGCTGCTAAAAGTGGGACGAGGTGTGCAGCAAGAGTTACTGTGTTAGAAGTGTTACCAGAGTGGCTGGTGACAGGAGAGTAACAACAACTGATATAACATCATTATCATGGAAAAAAGTCAAATTCACCTCTGTAATCATCCACATCAGTTGTGTCCACTCGGGTCACTATCTACAGTGTTAGTGTTGGGTTTAGGGCTGCAGTGTAGGTTAAAGTTAGACTGAGTGTTAGGCTAGAAGTTAGGCTGAAATTAGAATTGAACAGAAATTCAATCAACAGTTAAATGTAGTTGGGCTCAGGTTCTGGTTTGGGTTTTGAGTTGGAATTTTTGTTTTCCCCAAATTTGTTGGGATTGTATGAAATTCATGGCATCGATGTGTAAACATTCAGTGAACATTCTAAATGTGAAATGATGCACTGTATAGAGAAAAACACCAACTTTTTGTTGCAGTGATGGTAATGGGAACCAACAATCATGGTTGTTCATAAACAATTTAAAACCTTATGACACAGTTCTCTCAAAACTACTGTAAAACAATGTTTCATCTTTCTGTGATGAACACTAAATATTTCAGATGTCTGGTTCCCTTCAAACACAATGTTTCTCCAGAACAAAGCATTTCGCATCACACCACTCTGAATGACTTCGCTTTACATCTTTATGACGTTAGTGATGCAAACGTTTTGAAAGACTGGTTGTATTCTCCAGATTGGGGTTAGTGATAACCATATAGTGAGAGTTATGTTGAATACTATTTAAAACCGTTAGTGTTCACCGCAACCTCAGGAGATCATGAGCTTGAATTTCAGCCACATCACAGCCAGCCATAATGTCAATTTCCATGGACAGGGAAAAATGAGTAAAAAAAAAAAAAACTTGAGCTAGTAAAACTTTTGATTAAAGAAGTTTGAGTTGGATGAACTCTAGTGTCCTCAAGAAAATCTCAGCAATAAATTATATGAAGGTAGTAAATACAGTATATGAATCCTTAAGTTTATGAAAATCATTAGCATTTTGAGACTGCATTTTCATACTTGACCATTGGGGAGATCCAGTGCTACAATCAAAGGAGTAAACAGTTATCATATTCTCTGGATTCTCTGGTGACCCGTCTGAATGTGCAGCCTGAGAGTCACTATAGTGCAGTGAGGGGGAGAGAACTGTGTGTTTATTTCCCCTTAAGGACTATGCTTCAGATTCTTACAAAATATAGCTGGGTCATTCAGTTTGAGCATTCTGGACTTGGACATCACTCCTCTCAGGCCTAACAGCCGCTGCACAATGACAAATCCAAGATATTGTTTGTGCAATGATGGTGAAAATGCACAATTATGCTAAAATATTTTGTTTTATAAAAGTCTGATCTCAAAAGATTTATATGTTTAAATTACACGGGCAGGCTGAGCTGGCCAGCGCTCATAGGAGACTGATGAATTAACAAGCAGAAGTGTTCTCTTGTTCCTCTACTGAGTCTCTACATAACTGTATCATAATATGTTACAGTCATATCACAAGATGTATTGACTCCACATGTCCTGTCATCCCCAGGCTTTTTATTTTATTTTTATAATTTTGAAATGTTTGATTATGAAAAAGTACAGACGTGCTTCTTTCCGCCAGGAGAAAGAAAGTATCTTCTTAAAGGGTGCTACCTAAACATGTACACTGACATTGTTTGCAGTCTGGGGATCAAACGTGTACCTGTACAGTATCTTTTTTTAACAGTGTACATAAGCAACAGGGTGCTACCTAAACATGTTACCATGTTACCATGTCATCATATATTGGTGACTTGACCCTTTTTCATTTTCCTGAGGTCTGCACTGTAAAATAAACAGGTAACACTTTAAGTGGCCCCTGCAGACATTTTGTAGATGATCCCCTTGTATTTAGCTAACATTCAGCTAAATATCTTTTAAATGAAACTGTATGAGTTAATTGTAATAGATGTTATTAAAGCCAACCTTATCCCTATTATTCATCTCATCTCGAAGCCATAACTTACACCTTACCCTAGTTCTGTTGACAATCAGTTTATTTTCACCAGACAGTTTAACAATTAAAGTACCTGTAGGGGGCACTCAAAATAAAATGTGACCAAAAATGAGTTACTTGTAATTTCACAAATTATAATACTCATACTCTATTCTACAATTACAGTAATATTACTGAATTTGTAAAAAACAGTTGATTACAGTATATTTGTTTTTGTTTTTTCTCCACACCCCTGTATTGCTCATATGCTCTATAATCTGAACACATAGCTGTCCGAGGGCCCCCTTTGTTACAGTATGTAGTACAACATGAAAAAAAAATGCCACACATCTGTCCAGCTGGGTTCTGTCAAAAATGCTTAATCTTTCATGTACACTATAACAGTCATGATAGTGATCATGATGTTTTTCTTAGTTGCAGAAGATCACATTCCAGCAGTTGCATGCAATTATGTTGTTAAATCCTACCATTTTTACTGCAATCAGCTGTAATTAAGGAATACAACAGGTTACTGAAACATATTTGTTGTAAATGTTCTTTATAGTATGATGAAGATTTCAGAATACACTGTATATATTAAAGTTCTGGACAGTACAGAAATCTCCCTCTGTTATTAATGCTTTCTGTAATTGTAATCAATGTAAAGTATTATTGTAAACAGCCTGTTTTCTGTATTAGATCACTTTCTTCACTGCTCATGATCTGTGTGTGTGTGTGTGTGTGTGTGCACGTGTGTGTGTGTGTGTGTGGTTTTAAAGTCACAGCTTAACAAACCAACATGATTTATGATAGGAGCCTCATCACAGGAAGAAGGGATTAGTGAAGCCTTAAATAGTACCACTGCCTGAAGGGTGTGTGAGAAAGCATATCTGTTTGCACCATACTTTTATGCTTACATTACTTTTGACATTGACTGTAGATTCATAGATTTGACTAGAGAATTATTTGAAGTCTCACTGAGAGTACAATGCATGGTCAGTAAGCCTGCGGCTCAAGGCCACCTGCTTGGGACGGACAGGTACTGTGAACACAAATGACACTGTCTAACACTGAAAAGTGAAAATATAGCAAATGTCATAGTCATATCTTCAACTATCATGCATTTACAGAGCAGATTCAGAGTAGGACTTTACTGAAAACAAAAAAAAAATGGACATAGACATAGACATAGAAAACATATGACATAGACTGACACAGATGTAGAAAACATTGTTGTGATACAGGTTTGACCCTAACACTACTGTTCATGTCTTCATTTTATGTGTATTTATGACTTATGCAATGCAGACTTAAATGTTTTAAGACGACACAAGGTTATTTTTTGTAGTGATGCTTGGCTCTGTTTTTTGGTTTGACTCTTTGGCCAAGTGTCACTTCTGACTCATCTGAGTCAAAGAATCAACTCCACTCTCTGTTACTGCTTTTTAAAAATATGATGTGGTTTTATTATAACTACATGCCATCCTTTTAGAAACATTTAGAGCACTGTTGCGTCTGAGTAACTCTAGGAGGTTAATTTCTTTATTTATTAGCTAATTATTTAGTAATTGTTTTGTGTTTTAGTTAACTCTTTCATCCCATTGTGCTGTAGTTTTTGCTGTTGGCTTTGCAGTCTCAGTGATCTGTCTACTAGCATAAAGCTGCTGTAATGTGATGTTATGTTGATAAACAGTACTATACTGTTGAGATAAAGAGCGTGACTCTTCACTTTGTATCAGTTTTTATCAGTGAAGTTACACATTTATAATTCCTTAAACGTATCATTTAGTTCTCGGTCTTATGTTGTTGTTATTCCGTAACTACCAAATAAAGCTAAACTATGTAGTTATGAGAGTGATGAAATCGAAGAGTGAGCTCATGTATGGGCCCTTAGGGATTAGAGGAAGAACACTTTTATAGTCGCTCTGAGGGCAGGGGCAGAATGTAAATAGGCCTCTCAGTTAGCTTGGCCCCTTCAGTGTGTTCCGGTTGAATATAAATGCCATAACACTTGTAGACCATGTGTGGAAGGTGGTACCGCAGCTCATTCCTCGCAGCCCTTCCGTGTCAGGTCTTTCACTTTTACTGAAACAAACATGACGAGCGCCTGAGGTCCACGGCCAAACCGGACAAACCCACCTTCAGACCAACTCAAGCCTGGCAGAGGCCACAGAGCGGGTGTCCAAAAGACACTGAAACCTTCAAGAGAGTGGACGCTAAGCCTGTCTGGTCTGGGAAAGAGAGACAAGCTTTTATTGTCAAAGCATTCCACTGAAACCAGTTTTAAATTTGTTTTATTGCTATGTGTACACTGGTTCTTCATGGATGAAGTGTATCATATCAACTTACTTTTGCAAATAACTGTGTTGGATAGGGCATATTTAAATCAAAGAAATTCAAAGCATATATTTTTTTTAGAGTATAAAGCACTTCTGTCAGTAAGATGAAACAAAGACGTTTCGGAATAGAATGCAAATATGCAAATATAAAAGGTATATTCAATCGTTTTAGATTTTCTTTGCTGAAGAGGGCAAAGAAAGATTTCTTCAAACTGTTCAGTCGCAGGTCCACATCAAGTATACGCACTTTATTACACAAGAGACACCGAAGAATGAAGCATTAATAAACATCCAAAGACATGTAGACTGAGCTAGGGTGTGTATTTGTCTGTGGCAGGCTGAGGATGAGGTCAGAAACCTAAGGCGCCTACACACACACTCACACAAACGCGCACGCACACACACACAGGGCAGAGTGAGGCAGACCAAACTGGTTCTGAACTGGCCGGTCGGGCTGAAAGTAAGCCAGAGGAGTAACCCAGGGTTTTTATTTCAGGCTGTGAACCGGTGGCTTATTGCTGTGCACTCAGACGTGGACACTCCAGACTAAGAAGCTCATAGGGAGGTGTGTGTGTGTGCGTGTGTGTGTGTGGGGTGTGTGTGTGTGTGTGTGTGTGTGTGTGTGTGTGTGTGTGTGTGTGTGTGTGTGTGTGTGT
>JBBPCX010067714.1:0-12954 GCA_037974365.1 Hydrocynus forskahlii | reverse complement strand
TACCTGACGGTCGTGTGCGTTCTCCCCTTCCCTCTCCTTCTCAAACCTAACAACAGTATAGTATTTTTTTTCATATCTCCAATCTTTCACATTCCAAATAGACTTCCAGAAAGTATACTAAGGTACTGAACACTGTTCCAATTACACTATAAAGTAACACAAAAAATCTCAAACACTTTATCTCCAGCAAGGAAGCAGGAGTCTTTGTTTAGATCTGTGGAGTCCCTCGCTGTCTTCAAGCGTCGCCTGAAGATCCACCTACATCTCCCTTATCTCTTATACATCTTTTCCCCATATATTACAAAAAAACTTAGGAACTTACCCTCTCAACTGTTTTACTTACTTGTGTGTTAACCTCTTTGTTTGTTAAGGTGTGTAACTTAGCTAGCAACAACTTGATTGTTAACTTGAAGGAGATGTTGATTTAAGTCTAGCTTTACACGTATGAAGAACAGATGTGGACTACTTAAGCACTGATGTACGTCGCTCTGGATGACAGCATCTTCCAAATGCTGGAAACGGAAATGTAAACGTTTTTGAAAGCAGCATAAATGTGACCTATTCAATAGCATGTTATAGCATCATTACACAGAGGAAGGCTAGGATGATTCAGGGGGTCCTCAGAAGACAGGGTTCCACAGTGACTGTCATTTCTTGCAAGCATTTTTTGAAAGAACTAACCAAATGGCTCGAAAACCTAAGAAATGCTACACTTTGGATATGGTTCTTGAAGTTTTGGAACAGAACTCTGACCAAGTACCATCAAATTTGGAGTCAGATCCAGAGAGCAGCACTCTGTCTCCTGGTAGAGACAGCATATCAAGTAATTAGGTTTAGAGTTGTTTATGCCATTTAATCAACTTTTTCCAGTTATGAGACTACACATAGAATGTTCTATTTAGGGCTGAAATGATTATTCGAGTAATTTGAATCATTCGATTACAAAAAATGTTTGAGGCAAAATCTTTGCCTCGAGGTTTCGATTAAGGTATGTCACCAAAGTCTGTCTATTTAAAATGTCTCTGCTATCGTATCACTCCTGCTGTGTAGACACTGCGCAGCTCTGGTATCACTGTTTCACACGGACTGATAAAACTGACGTGCTTTTCAAATGTTGACCATTTTACACTGAGTAAGGTGGACAACATAGTGCAGTGTATACACGGTAAAACGGACCTGGCCCACCACAACAGTACATATAACCTTATGTATGGGTAAGACGTGTTTTGAGATGTAACTTATCAGTGTGTGTGTGTGTGTGTTTGTGTGTGTGTGTGTGTGTGTGTGTGTGAGGGAGGGAGAGATGAGAATTGAGATCTTGGTGCATTTGCCTTCTTGCTACTTATCATGCCTCGTCACTATCGACTCATAACACAGCCTATGAATAATTACTGTAAGGGAAAATCAATATATTCACTTATATTCTAAGACAAATCCGTATATTCAGTTTGTGATTCTTCTGTTTGAATGATTCTTTCTCTAAATACCATATTAATGTGATTCTGCTGACTAATGATCAAGATTGTGAAGCCAGGCCTGAGGCGCTTCGGGCACAGTGACATAATTAAATCAAGGTTGTTATTTATGCAAACCCTATGTTTTCTAGCTAAAGGTTTTTAAATAAAGTGTTTTGTTCTGACCAGAAAGCGCTTGAACAAAGCCGTTGACATGGAGTCTTGCCACGTCACCTTGTAGAGGCTCCGAGCCGTGTGAAGAGGTTCAGTTCACGTGAGGATGCTTTCGGTTCAGCATTGCATTCTACTCTACCTACCGACCTCATCTGGATACAGATGGAAGCTATACTGTACTTTTTAAGTTGGATTGTTAGTAATACATAATACTTTTTTTGCTATTTTGTACCATTATACTTTTTGTTATTTATTCTTTATTCTCAGACAGGCTATTACAGGGGGTACACCCCTTTCTCCTTTTTTTATTAAGATAAAACTAAGGATAAATAGGCTAACCTGGGTTTGTGAAGTCGATGAAAAAAATGTTCGATAGTTGCAGCCCTAGTTCTATTAGACAGTCATTGTGCTTAATAATTGACTGTGACAATTCCATGATATTTTTCAGTTTTTCTGAACCTTTATACACTGATGTGATTGACTGTTCTTAGAAACGCTGAGAGTCCTCCTGCCCTTTCACAGAGCCATCAACTTCTAAGCATCTTCACGAAAAGAGGCTAAATAGCACCATGTCTGCTGAACCTCCATCCTCTCGTCTGCAGGGCCCTCATAACCCCAACCACCTTCAAAAAGAACAAAAGACCAGCATAGCCTCAAGGGTCACGAGGATCACAGGCACAACTTCCAGAACCAGCCATTCTCCAGGCGACCCAACACCCAGAAAACACAGAGATGCTGGTCAATCAAAGCACGCTGAGATAAAGCACAGCACATTAGATCGTGATGATGCACCACAGCAGCCAAATTTTGCACCCATTTGACGCAGTCGGCCATGTGAAATATTGTGCATTGTTCTTGTGCTAAAACATTATTGTTATGTGAAGCATCTTGCCATGTGCAATACCACGTGAAGTTTTCTAAATGGGTGCCAGATTCTTTCATTCTGTGAAATTTCTTATCATTATCATATCAGTATGTATATCGACATTACTATTTATGACTTATCCTTATGACTCTCTTTTCAAAATCAAACCTCTTTCTAGTGAATATGCCTGTAGTGCTTTTCACCATCCACACAAACACGTCTCTGTAGATGAAAGGAAGCCTGCATCAAAAAAAAAAAAAACCTAAATGGGGCTATGAAGTGTTTGTACTGGCAGATTCCATTTCAGGGTACACCAGTCTTTTTAATCTATGAAGGTAAACATCTCACGCAATCTGACAAATGAGTTATGACTCTGTCATGTTTACATGCTTGGAATGGGACTTGGGATATACTTCCTGTATGTTGAAAATTTTTAACATAAGTTCTACTCAGAAATCTAGCCATCCTAATAGAAAAGGATTCCTCAATTCCAGGTAAATGATCTTTCACGCAGACTTGAGAGGAACTATCCAGTGGATGAGGAAAGATAACCTGTTATTTGTGAAGTGGAGTTGAAAAAGAATTCCAATTCCAGATGCTGTACTGGATTACAGCAAACTTCTGGGTGGGCTAGACCTGTCAGATGCCCTGACAGGGTCAGACGATGTCCTCTATAAAACAACAAAAATAAATGTACATAGAAAATCAGCATTTCAGTGGCTTAGTTGTGTCTTCATGAATTTGCTGTGTTAGGATCAGTAAGGGACTTAGCCTAGGGTATGTTTCAACTAACACCAAAATTTGGGTTACGTCACTGTTGAAGGAACAGATCTGTGCTGTAACTCGAGGACTCCCTATATTTAGTGATGTTATGTCGTGCGAGTGTATTCAATTTTAAATTCAATAAAACAAGGCTTTAAATCTATGATACAAACACTATTATTTAATATTTTAAAAGATTTTTTAGCTGGTACCAATTTGACTCAACACACTATAGGCTCATAAGATTTTTCATCATATTCGTTATTTGTTATTATTTATTAGGGGGGAATTTCTGATAAATACCCCTAACTTTTAAGAGGTTAAAGGCTAGTTTAAGACACCAGACCAACAGAAATGCACCTTATATTCTCTCATCCCTCTAGTGGACCCCTATGTAGCAGCTGGTGGTCTGGTGCTTGTGATCAGAAGGTCATGGGTTTAAATCCCAGGACTACCAGTGGCACCACTGAGGTACCATTGCACAAGGTACCGTCCCCACACACTGCTGCCCGGGTGCTGTCTCGCTGGCTTTCCGCTCCTTCACTTGGTGAATGGGTTAAATACAGGGGGTCCTCAGGCTATGACAGCCTGTTAAAATGCAGTCATGTTGCTAATATTCAGAGGCGGCAGCTTGCTGGAGGCAGCTTGGTGAAAGTAAGAATTGAGCCGCAGCAATAAGGAAATTGAGGTGAGGGGTATGTGTATGAAATTTTCTGCTTGGCCCATACTTCCTGCCGGCACGTCTGCTGATACACATCTCCAATTTCATCAAGCAACTCACGGTTTCAAAGCAGTACTTCATCAGCAGGTGGATTTTGGAAAGAAGGTGGGCAGAATGGGAAATGAGGAGTGAGCAGGAAGGAAAAGAGGATGCATGTGTATTTATGCTGGAGTGTGAAGAGTGACAGAAGGAGAGAAAGCAAAATGAGTGCGTATGTGTGTGTGTGTGTGTGTGTGTGTGTGTGTGTGTGTGTGTGAAAGCGAGAGGGGGGAGAGGGAGGGAGGGAGAGGGAGAGAGAGGGAGAGGGAGAAGGAGACAGAGACAGAGAGATAGAGAGAGAGAGCGACAGAGAGAGAGAGAGAAAGGGAGAGGGAGGGAGAGAGAGGGAGAGTGACAGAGATAGAGAGAGAGAGCAAGACGGAGAGAGAGAGAGTGAGTGACAGAGAGAGGAAGAGGATGGGGGGGAAGGGAAAAACAGGAGGCAGAGGGAGGAGAAAGGGTTTTTGGACTGTCACGCACCTTAAGAAAATGGTGAATAGTTGGCTGCCTTATTAAGCAATACCTAAGATGATATAAGCATTATTTTCAGCGCACATGCATTACTTTCTTTCATTATATATAATCTATGCAGGGTTCTTTCTGAGCATTGGTCTGTAGTGTAGTTATTTTCTTTTGAAAGCTTGAGCCTCTCTTCTAGTGTGAAGATTTCTGGTAAGACTGTACTAAGAATGTGTTAATCTCTGGTGTATAAGTCTTGTTACTCACAAAACCTACCAATCACGTTCCATTCCATAGGATGATGCAAAACATCCAATTTTTGGTCACATGGTATGTGATGTCATGAAAATCAACACCTCTTAATACATCCACCTATTCAGCTTACAGCAATTTACCCTGCCCAGTCATGCTAAAACAATACAGTATGTCTGAGGTTAGGCTGCTTTTTGAATAAGGCACAATAGAGCAGCCAAGCAGAACAGACACTGATGTACATATACATTTAATGGAGGAATAAATATAAGCTGGAAAATGGTCATGTAAACGTGATCAGAACTGTTCCTGAACCTCAGAGAAAGGATTTTGAAAAGTGTTGGATATGAGCCCTTTATTTAATCAACTGTCAAGTCAAGATATTGCCTATTAGTTTGCCTCTTGTCAAACTGTCATAACAAAGAATCTATTGGATGTCTTCGTGCGAATAAATCAGGTGGAAAAAGGTTGTGTAACACACAAATAAAAGTTTTCTGAAAGTGCTAAAGCTGCATTTTATCCTCGTTATTAGGTACTAGGTTCTAGTTAATATGGCCTTATAAGAGCATTATAAGGGCATTATAATGTATCCCTTACACTAAAGTGTTTTGCCAAACTATCTGCTTAAGATGTAAAAGCTGCAAACATTGTTAATGTTGTGCATAAGAAAGTAAATTTATTCAATGTCCTCAGAAAACCAGAGGCAAAAATGTGCTGCTGCTGGAGGCAAACAAATCTTAGTAATGCCCTTATATTGAAGTGCCACTAGTTTAAGGTGAAAAAGTTGCAAACTTTTAAGCAATTTATGCTGTGGTTAAGAAAGCATATTTATCCAATATCCTCAGGAAACATGACCTACAAAACATGTACATTTTGTGAGAAACTGGTAAAATGACACAACTGCAACTGCTATAGACATGTTTGTTTAAGGGCACGTGATAAGACAGATAATCCCAAAAGTAAAACATTGGGCCAAGACATAGTGATCAGCACGCTGGTCCCTTCATCCTGCTGCAGTACATTTACATGGGTCGCTGATGAAAGCCTATCAAAATGTAAATGTACAGGCTATTTCTGCATATTTTCTTAAGATTCATGGCCCATATATAAGCATAAAAGGGGTCCTCAGCGACAATGAAGCGAAATATTGGGCTCTGGGATGACACTTGTACTTGCCTCTGTCAGATACAAGCCCTGATGATTCAGCCTGCTTTCCCTACAACAATGTCTGCGGCCATTGCCCTCTCCTGCACCTACCTTCTCTCCATCTGGCCCGGCTCCCTGGACGCTCTCTCCTCCGTACCCTCTCCTGAAGGCCCAGCTCTTCTCCTGACCTAGGTCCTGATCCCACTACCCCTCTCCTTATCACCACCGTTTGGTAAGAAAAAACAGTTTGTCAGCACTACTACTGCCCCCGTCTGAGTCCAAGCTCGAGCGCTATGTGTCTCTACAGTACGTGTCTTTGTGCACAAAATAAGGTCCATTAACTTAAGTTAAGTGATTTAAAGAGTTCCTTGTGGAGCACCTCCAGTGGCATGAACCAAGTCATGACCCCAGCCCAACTGAACACTGAAGAATTGGAACACTAATTATAAGCCAGACATTCTATCCGATATTAGTCTCCTCACAAATGCTTGAGTGATTGAGCAAGCACACATTTCCTCAGACATAGTCAAAACTCTTGTGGAAAGCCCTCTCAGAGGTTGAAAGAAGGGTCAGCTCCACAGTAACGCCAATACATTTGGAATGGGATGTCCAACGAGCTCATGTCTGTTTGACGGTCAGCTGTCCACTTACTTTTGGCGATACACTGTTTGCTAGGAAATATGGATGGAGGTTCAAACCCGTCATAAAATACTCCTGAATCCTGTGTTAATGGACCATCTTATCCTCTCACCACCAACCGCACTCAAAACGCTTGTCATAGTGCTCAATCCAGACTTGCAAATGTGACTAAACACATTTGAATAAGCTGTGGAAACCACCACTGAATTCATATCAGCTTACTTGGTTCCTGTGTTACATTTTCTGGCTGATGGTGTTTACGAGACTAACCGCATGTGCAAATGAGTGTGATATGGCCACATATCATGCAAACCAATAAAATGACTTATCAGTAAAACCGCAAAGTCAGTAAAAACAACATGTATTGAAAATCTGGTGCATTAAAATCTGGTGCATTAAGGAGATAAGGGCATAACTGGGAAAGTGGGCTTTTTATAAATGAGAGATGATAGCATAATGGGCTGGCATCCAGCCTGCTTCTCTTAACAATGCAGGCATCAAAAGGGCTGTTTGGAATTAAAGCCATACAAGAATCACTTTTATATCCCGACAGACACTTTAAATAATGGTGGTGATGGCATCATCCATTGAACGTTTGGGAGGATATGGAAGGATAAGCAGTGTGGGGGATAGCTGTGATTTTATGTGTCTCATGATGAGCGTATCAAGGCATCTTGTGACACTTGGTGTGATTAAGACAGGGCAGTAGTCGTTAAGGCACCACACTGATGACTTATTTGACACATGGATGGTGGTGGTGGCTTTGAAGCATGTTTGAATGTCATATATCTCAGAGAGCTACTGAAGACATCTGCCAGCTAGTCTTAGCCTCCTCTGAGCACACAACCGGGAATGTTGCCAGGACCGGCAGCATTCTGTCTGTTGACTAAGTAGTTTCCGCCTCACATTAACCATGGTCAGATAAAGCACATGGTAGTTGGAGGATGGGCTGGTCTTCCTCGGTGGTGTGTTGTTCTCTAGATGAGACTGTTCCCTGTGCCATGTGTCGCCAGCGTCCCGGAAGTGGCCGTGAATTTTCTGACCTTGTGTGCCCTTTGCTGCTCTGACACGCTGGAGCTTGCTGTTCTCAGAGCTGCTTTATGGCCTGACCTAAAGGCAGTGTCATATGTTCTCAGCACCTCCACAGTCATCCACAGCTTCTGGTTGATTCGTGTGGTGATGGTCTTGGAGGCAGTAATATCTTAAAGGCACTCGGTGACGCAACCAGTCATCAGTGCAATGTACTCCTTCAGGTTGGTAGAGCCACCATTGGTTGCAACTTTCCTGAACATGTCCCAGCTCAAAACAGTCCTGAAGAGCGGCAATGGCTCCTGGCAGCCAGATTTTCATCTGCTTTACAACGGCTTTGGCATATCCAACAAGCGGTCTGTAGGCTGGGAGTAGCCGCATTGGGGTCAGGGCTCGGCGTGACATGCACCAGCAATGTTTGTGTAAACGCAGTCAATGTCCACCCCCCTCACTAGACAGTCCACATATTGGTGGAATTTATGGAGGACTGACTTGAAATCTGCATGGTTGAAATCTCTGTCAACAATATACAGCTCATTTGTGTGTGAATTTTGGAGCTCGTCCAGCGTGCTGTTTGCGTCAGCGCTGGGTGGGATGTACACAGTGACTACGAGCACAGTGGTGAATTCATGTGGTAAACAAAATGGTCTACATCTAACAGTCACAAACTCCAGTAGCAGTAAGCATTAACTAGAAACCAGCACAGTGTTCGTGTTCAGTATTGATGTAAACACACAGGCCTCCTCCGCAGGTTTTGCCCGATAAAGCAGGATTTCTGTGTATGTGAAATCCAGGCTATACAGTTGAGTAGCTGTCTCCGGAATAGTGATGTGTCGTGCGCAAAAGCATCGGCTCGAAGAGCTCTAAGAGACGATGCTTTGTAGTGAATCAGAAGAGCCGACTCCCATCGAGTGAGACCCGCTCCCCACTTTTTTTCCTTTCGCTGCTCAGCTCTCACTCTCAGTGGCTCCGCTCTGCTCACGGCAGAACTTTGTTTTGATTGGCAGCATAGCGGCCTTGTGGCCAGTCACATGTGAGCCACTGAGCTGGTGGCAGGCCAAGGCCTCAGTCTTCCCACACCTGGTGAAGCACGCCAGCTGTTCTCCTTGTTACCGTCTGGCAGATGATACAGGAGTCTGTCTGCTCAGACTACAAGACTAAAAAATAGCTTTTACCATTAAGCCATTCATCACCTCAACTACAACACACACACCGCACTTCACTGGATGCACACACAAACTATTCTATGCAAAACAGACTCAGATGCACTTTTGCACTTCATTTTTATTATTATACAAAATAAAAATAAAAACTCTTACTCCGCGCAAAACTGTTACTTAACTGCCACTTTACAGCTGCTCACTCTTGTCGCTTTATCTCATGTGCAATAACGTTGTCTCCTCTGCCCCCACCTCAATTCATGCCAACAGTTTTTAACTTATACATGGCACCACCTGGGCACATCATCAGCAGCTACAGGGTCTCATTCCACTGCTACGCAGATGATCCCCAGCGCTACCTGAAGCTGGGTAGCAGTGCGTCTGAGGCCCCACCCACTTCACCAGCTTCATCTTCACCCCCTTCAACATCTTCACCCTCCTCTCTTCCCACACTCACCGCCTGTCTGGAGGAGATAAAGGCATGGATGGAGCAAAATCTCCTTCATCTTAACAGTTCAAAAACAGAAGTAATTCAAATTGGCACTCCACATTTCCCTTTCTAAAACAGTCACCAACCTTCGTGTTAGCCTTTGAAAGCCATATCAAGCACATTTGCAAAACGTCCTTTTTCCACCTCAGAAATATCGCTAAACTCTGGCCCACACTCAACCTCTCTGATGCAGAAGAACTAGTGCATGCCTTTGACTCCTCCAGACTGGATTACCGTAACGCGCTCCTTATCGGGATTCCTGACAAGAACATTCAGAAACTCCAGTATGTTCAGAACAGCGCTGCCAGGGTCCTGATGAGAGTGAGGAAACACGAGCACATCACTCCCGTCCTCCGTTCACTTCACTGGCTTCCTGTTTCTGCCCGGATCACATACAAAATCTCCCTGCTCACCTTCCAATGTCTTCATTGTAATGCGTCATCATACTTAATAGAACTCCTCACCCCCCACTGCCACTGACGCACTCTCCGCTCCACCAACACCCACCTTCTTGTCCCTCCCAGGACTCGCTCCCACACCACTGGCGATAGGGCCTTCTCCTGCGCTGCTCCACGACTGTGGAACGCCCTGCCCACACATTTGAGGGCTCCACAGACTGAAACATGTTTTAAGAAAAGCGTGAAAACAATTCTCTTTAGCCAATATTTTTAATGATTGCTTGCTGTTTTTTTAATGTTTCATGTTTTTACTCCTCTCGGTTTATTTTGCTGTCTTTTAATATAATGTTATTTTCACTGGCCATATACACTTTGAGAGTTTTTTGTAAAATGTAAAGTGCAATATAAATAAAATGTATTTTATATATTTTTTTAATCTATTTTTTAAAATATTTTTTTCCCCTTCTCTTTTTGGGAATTGTAATTTATAGTGCTTAAGATTTTTTAAAGAATATTTTTAGTACATTTTTTACATTGTACTTTTACATTGTTATTTTTACTATATTGCTGAGGGACTTGTCTTCTTCTTCTCGTCAGTCACATTTCCAGAGTGCCCAGTAGGAGAATATGTAAACTCCAAACAGAGAGGACCCACAGCCGACTGGCCAGGAATCAAACCCAGGACCCTCTTGCTGTGATGGCCACCCACTGCACCACCATGCCACCCACAGAAACAAAATAATTTACATGAAAAACACCTCTCAGTTTCTTCATAAGAGTCAAGTGTGAGTCGAAGACCAGTTCACTGGTGTTCAAATCAAAGTTGAGTCTTTTGGGACGACTGGTGGCCTGGTGGTTAGGCAATTGCCGTGTAATCAGAAGGCCATGGGTTTGAATCCCAGGACTGCCAGTGGCAGCACTGAGGTACGTTTGACCGTCCCCACACACTGCTCCCGGGGTGCTGCGTCGCTGGCTGCCTGCTGCTTCTCTTGGTGAATGGGTTAAATGCGGAGAAAGAATTTCACACTGTTCACACTGTGTGCTGTGCTGGGGTGTGTTCATGCATGACTGTAAGAGGCCACTTTTCTCAAAGCATCAAAATCATTACTTGAGTCATGTGACTGCAGTCTACTGCCTGTCTCCTTTGCCTTTAGAGTTCTTCAGACAATTTTCTTTTTTGTAAAAGCCGTGTGAACGTGAAGAACCCACTGAAGTAGCACACAATGTAGCCATTCTAGGAAGAACACTTTTAAAGTGGTACAGAACCTTTATATTATGTATGAGTTCTGTAAACCTTTACAAGTGTTTGTTCCTTTCAAATTCAGTTCTCAAGCAAAACCCAAAATGGTTCTTTTATGGTGTGGATCAAAGAACCCTTTGTGGCACCTTTGGTTTTAAGAGTGTACCCCAAAATACATATAAGCTTGTGTAGGATAATAATTCCACTATACTAATCACTGTACTGAACTGTATTTCTAAAGATGGTTTTGAGAGCTGGAGAAAATGTATGCTGCCTGGCGTACTCAGGAGCTGTTGTCACTTTTCTCATTAGCTATCTGTCCAGTATAGTGCCTTATTTTCTTTCCTCTGACACATTATCAGGTGGCTTGGCAGGTGACTCACATGTCTCTGTTTTATGACATTTTTTTTCGTTCCAAGAAATCTTGGAGGCTCAGAGGGTTCTCCTTTGCATTAGCTTGTTTCTGTTATAAGTAGACTGCAGTGAAGATACAGTTTGGATTTTACTTCAGAATATCATTTAGAATATTTAGAAGATTTCAGTCCAGCAGAATCTTTTTTTTTGCATTTATAGAACCACAGTGTGTCACATACACCGAGACAGAGAGAGAGGAGAGGAAAGAGGGAGGGGGGGGCTAGAATTCTGGTGCCCTTACAGATTTTAAGTAAAGTAAGTAAGTAATGTGGCCATTTGTCACACCACACCGTGTGAACAGTGTGAAACTGTATTCTGCATTGGACTCGTTCACCCGAGTGAAGCAGTGGGCAGTCAGAGACGCAGTGCCCGGAAAGCAGTGTGTGGGGATGGTACCTTGCTTAAGGGTACCTCAGTGGTGCCACTAGCATCCCTGGGATTCGAACCCATGACCTTCCGATCATAAGGACAGATCCCTAACCACCAGACCAGAGATGCACTGCAAAGTAATTGCATTCACACCAGCAAGCTTACATCATCTAATCTCCTGGATTGTTTTGAGACTGCTGTGCCCCACAGCTGCACTTTCAGATACAAATCTGACCCACATTCACATTCATATCACTAAGCAACTAAATATTATAATAATATTTTTTCTAATGTTCTCTTGGTATCTGTCACTGTATAATAAGGTCACATGTTATTTTTGGCGTGACCCCAAAAATGAGTGCTACATTAAGCGTCTAACAAAGTTTTAATGAAATAAACAAGATAGAAACCGAACAAAAAGTCTTAATAGTCACTTATTAAACTATCTGAAAAACTGAATATGCATGATCCTACATTTCCATCCTGTAAACCCACAGAAGGAGAACTAAATGCAACAGAGCACGCAGAGCAGGCGGAAATGAGTGACTGGCCACATTTTAGACTATCCACCCCATCAACAATACGCTGCAGCTTTGATAAGGTGACATCTTAAAGAAGGTAAGTTCTTATTCACTTTTCTTGTTAGATCCAGCGAATGCTGGCATGACTGCTCAAATGAACTAGTGGACAAAAGCCATGCAGATACAGAGGTAGCTTGTTTGTTATTCCCTCTCCTTCTGCAAGTTTCTTTGTCTCAAATACAGAGAGATCATAGGAAAAACACAGTTCTGTTAAAGCTAGAACATCCCATATCAGCCTTGTGATTGGAGAGATGACTGCTGATGAACAGAAACTGCTCAGTTTATTTTGAAAGAGTAGAATTTTGGTACAGTACATTGGCCATGTAGTGAATACTATAGTGGTACTGACAGGACATAAGAACATACACTATATGGACAAAAGTACTGGGACACACCTGTTCTTCAGGGTTTGGGCAAGGCCCCTTACTTCCAGTGAAGAGCTTAATCTTAATGCTTCAGCAGACCAAGACATTTTGGACAACGCCATGCTTTTAGGGAAAGCCCCCAGTCCACAAAGCAAGACATGGATGTATGAGTTTTGGTGTGGAAGAACTTGACTGGCCCACACAGAGGCCTGAAATCAATGCCCTCCAACACCTTTGGGATGAATTGGAAAGGAAAATGTGAGCCAGGCTTTTTCATGAATGCTCTACAGAATGAATGGGCAGAAATTCTCACAATTCTCACTCCAAAATCTTGTGGAAAGCCTTCCAAGAAGAGTGGAAGCTGTTAAAGCTGCAAAGGGGGACCAACTCCATATTA
>JBBPCX010067713.1:0-12956 GCA_037974365.1 Hydrocynus forskahlii | reverse complement strand
GGTGTGTGTGTATATATATACACACATATGGTGCAAATCGCTTGAGCTGTATAAACATGTTGATGGACAGATAGGCGCCTGTGCTGTTGTGTAATGCTGTGAAATTTGCCATGAGAATGAATGCTCCAGTTGGACCTTCCCACACACTGCGTGTCACCTGCTGAGCTGCTTGAGGTATGAACTCCTACCTGTATCTGCCTGCAAGTCTGAACCTGTGCAGCGTAGCAGGAAAAGAACGCCAGGGTGGAGCGGGGGGGATTTAATGCCGGATATCAGGAAACCAACAATGTCTGCTATTGTAATATATTCTGACTTTTTATTTCGCATAACTGAAATGAATCCTTATAGTTATTTTGGTTTGAGTTAGATGGAGCATCATTTTGTAGTTTGATATTAGCATCCCATGTCTAAGCTAATTTTGTCTATGGGAAAAAAAATGAAAATCACTTTGTCGAACTTGCACTATGTAAGTTACAGTTTTTTTTGTCCTGTATTGATTTTCAAAGCTGTTCAGTAGAAACAGAAAAATTGCTGCACTTATGCTACATGCAAGCGAAGGGGGGGGGGGGTCCTCAAGTTACGATTTTTTTTTTCAGTGATGTATCTGGTGTTAGTATATCACACCCTTGCCTAAGTCACTTACCGATCCGAACACAGTTGTAAAATCATAAAAACACATATATGTAGTAATGTATGCATATACACATAAGTAATAATAATCATATATCAGTATTGCGTCAAAGGGCCCTTGCTCCACATTTTTCTTGTATTTTTTTGCCCTGAGGTCCACTTATGATAATTATAGTATACAAGTATTACAATTTTCATAATTTTTTATCCCTGTAGATAAAAATGGCTTAGACCTGGGAATCTTTACATGCAGGGATGTCAGTGACTACGAAATGACACACATTTAGAGGTCTATGGCATCAAAAAGGTGCAGGTTTTCCTTGTGCAACACTGATGATATTTCACATTCCGACACAGTCAGGTGTATTCACCCGGCTTCAGGCTGAGCTGCATTACTGAATGGGGTCCAGACCCTTTTGTGAATTGTCTTGTTACTACTACTATTGGAAGTGCAGAATATCCATGTGTCTTTGTCCTTGCACATGGTTACCATGTCGTAATGCCTTTTGATATACTGTACAGCTTCAGTAAGGCAAAGGGACAGACTGTCCTGCCGTATGTGAGCACAAAGACACGGAACCTGAACCCTGTCACTCCACCTTGTGTGCATTGTCATTCACATCAGACCATTTTTGCCTAAGATTTCCGTTGGACAGTGTCTAGAATAGATATTCATCTCTGGATCTCTCACTTCCAGTTTAAACCACAGGTGTCTTTCAAGCGGTGTGATTTCAGCGGCTTTGGGAGTAGACAATAGCATCGGCGAACTGGACCAGCGCCTCACAAAACGGGCTTCTCCAGTCGGAGGAAGGCGAGAGTGTGCCTCATCCTCGCTGTGTGCTCGCACTAACCAGCCATCGATGACTGTGTACTTTCTGTTTGGTTGCCGTGGTTACAGGAAACCGCCACTTTTCTCCCCCCCGGCTGCCCACGGTGGAGGGAAAGACTGATATGGGGGTCGCGACCCCAGTGCGGGCGCAACATGTGTTTCAAATGGATGCGCCTCCTTAATTGGCACACTGGAATGCGCGGCGGAGAATGTGTGGTTTACGCTGATGGTGTGCCGGACTCGCGGATGCAGTGTATTAGATGTGCTGCCTCTGCAAATGAACCTCAACTCTGCATTCCTTCAGGGACTTGTAGACGCATAAGAGTGTTTCCTGACAATGAATCATTGTGTAAGTAAGCTGTGAGTTACTGCTATATGTTTTTCAGTGCTTCATGGGTGTCACAGGTACTTCATACACAATATGGACAAAAGTATTGGGACCATTACACCGACAAGGACTTTAATGATGTTGCATTCGAATACATAGACTTTAATATAGAGTTGCCCCCCCCCCCCCTTTTTTTTTGCAGCCGTATCAGCTTCCACTCTTCTTGCAAGGCTTTCCACAAGATTTTGGTATATTTATTTCTGTGGAGAATTTGTGCCCATTCATTTTGTAGAGCATTATGAGGTTGGATGTGAAGGCCTGGCCGGCAGTTTACATTCCAGCTCATCCCAAAGGTGTTCAGTGGGGTTGAAGTCAAGTTCTTCCACACTGAATTCATGGAATCATGTCTTTAATATGGAGCTTTGCTTTGTGCACTGGGGCACAGTCATGCTGGAATGGGAAAAGTTCTTTCCCAAACTGTGTCCACAAACTTGGAAGCATGGTGTTGTCCAGAATGTCTCGGTCTGCTGAAGCATTGAGATAGGGACCTAACCCGACCAATGAGAAACAGGCGCGTCCCAGTACTTTTGTGTAAACTCCAGTCAGCTGTACAGTAAGTAGCTGATTGGTCAGCAGCCCATCATGACATCATCGCTCACCCTCAGGCCGTGAGCCCATGAGACACAGCCTCCCCTGAACCCCTCAACAGTTACTTCCAGCGAGTGTGTTTCCAGGACATGATCTTCTCTCTCCCTGCTGACCTTTTCGGCTGGTGAATAAACGCCCAGCTGCTGCTGAGGAGCAGGTCGTAGTGAGGAGAGCTGCCCACTGCAGTAGATATCTCATCACTGGCAGCCATGGAAACAGGCGTTTCGGGTTGGAGGTGGATGCCTGCCTTGCCTGTATGTGTTTGAGTGTATGTGCCTTCATTAAGTGATGGCTAAAGAGTGACTCGCCTACCCATGCTGATTCATACACACACACGCACACACACACGCACACACACACGCACACACTGACACTGTTGGAGTCAGGAGAAAACAGATGACAGCTCCAACTGCATTATGTAGGTGGACCAAGTAAGATCCTGTGACTCAGTTAGAGCACCATGTCCCATTATTTTACAGTTCGTATCATGTACTAGGGTGCACGATCAGAGCTGGTGGTCACATACTCAGGCCAATTAATTTGTATGCGGTTGATATCTTGCTTGGTCCACCTACATAATGCAGTTGAAACTGTCTCCAGTTTTCTACTGACTCCAGCTGTGTCAGTGTGGGTGTGTGTGTGTGTGCGTGCATGTGTTTGTACGTGTGTGTGCATGTATGTTTTTTACAATGCTATGTTGTAGTTAACATGAGGCAAGTGCGCATGCATTCGAGCTGTATTTGAATCCTGCTGCTACACCTACACTAAAAAGTTGTATCATAGTTGTGCGTGACTCACCGTGGCCAGCTGTCTCTTACTTTTCCTGTAACTCTTTATTTGACTTCATGTTATTTCAATAGGCAGGTAAAGTGAAAGTTACCATTCTGTCATACGTGAACAGCACGAAATTCTTCCTCTGCATTTAACCCATTCACCAAGTGCAGCAGCGGGCAGCCAGGGACACAGCGCCCGGGGAGCAGTGTGTGGGGACGGTACCTTACTCAGGGTACCTCAGAGGTGTTTAGCAGTCTTGGGAAACAAACCCACAACATTCTGATCGCAGAGCAAATGCCCGAACCACTAGGCCACCAGCTGCCCCGAGGGTTTGGTGTGTGGCTGGGAAAACACAAATGGCCTCACTAGATAGTTCTCTGTCCCCCTGCTTTCACTAATCAGGTGAAAATGTAAAAAAAGGTGGCACCCCTACTCTTCACTATCCAGAGCCCAGAGTTTGGTTGGATAGCATCGTCACTAAGGTTGGTTCGCTAATATGCCCATTTCCTAACATTTTGGGATGTACTCACACTCGGTGATCTGTACTGTGCGCAGACATGCCTGCGTGCCTCAGTCCAATCCTTTGGCTTGTGTGATTGCTCTGTACTAGAGTTTAGATCGGGCCCAAAAAATGAAACCCGACCCTACCCGAGCCCGTGCACCTTGTGTCCGAGCCCAGCCCGGCCCGGCCCGACACAGTAACTGTAATTATCGGCCCGAGCCCGATTAAACCCGACAGTTTTTTAATACGTGGGCTGTTATAACACACGTTCTCAGCTGTGGGTGCGTTTGTAAACTGACAGGCTGAGGACAGTGACAGGAAATATCGGCCCGTGTTCGGGTTCGGCTTCAGGCAGAGAATCTAAACTCTACTCTGTACTGTGCACTAATGCACCTGAGCACGGTTCAGCTGGTGCACATATAGTGTACCGTCTCATTTAATAAACATGGCACCAAAGGGAAGGTCTTTGACTGAATGACTGGTTACTGTAGAGGTGCAATGTTTGCTGGAAATCTGGGCAGATGAGGGAATACAGGAACAACACACTAGAACTCTTCAGCCCGATTTAAATGTCACTAACTCTTACCTACAGAGTGACATCTCGGTCAGCACCCAACTCCCTTAATCCCATCGTTCAGTCTTCCTACTCACTCCCTCCGCTCCTCCGAGAAACATCGTCTGGCTCTGCCGTCCCTACACACAATGCAATACCAGTCTTTTGTGGTTCCCCGCCGGTGGAATGAGCTGCCAAAGACAGTCCCTCTCGATCCTCAGAAACCTCCTTATACTCTGTTCAGAGAGAAATGTCCTCTCCTGATGCATTATCTATCTTTCATTATTCCTACATAAAGATTTTAGCACTACATACCAAGATTTTGGTGTTTCCTTGTATTGTAAGTCACTTTGGATGAAAGCATCTGCCAAATGAATGTAATGTAATGTTGGCGACTGTCTTGTTCATGGACACATTGAACAGTGTTACGTGAAGCTGAAAAAATTGGGGTTCAGTTTCCGAAAGTTCTTTAATTGTGTAAGCGTGCTTGAGTCCAGAACATTTAGCAAAATGCGAGTGCAGTAAATCCTTAACAGCATGTTGCAAATAGCCTAATGTAAGTAACACTGCGTAGAAATTCAGATCTCATTCGCATGTGAAACCCCTGATGGCCACTTCCCTTTGCCCACAGCAGAGAGTGACCAGTCTGCAACCGTCAACACTGTTTTTATGCGATTTTAGTGCATGAACCAGTAGTTAACAGTCCAGTACAGCCTGTTTTCTTTGGTCTTCAAACGGATGCGGGATTATAATCACGCACTGGACCTTGTCTTTGAACTGAAGCCGAAAGAAAAGATTACACGAGCGGTGAAATGCGGTGTAATCCTTTATTGTCTATAGGTTTTATCATATGTATTTCCTTTGTATTTATGTTAAGCATAAATTAAGTTCAGATTTGGATACGCATGACATTGATGTGTGTATACAAAAAGAGCTTTAGAGCTCCCAGCTGAGAGTAATAAATAAAAAGTGTATGTGTGTGTACACGAGTCTTGAGAGGAACGTCATGTGAATCCGTACCATATATTACTGATTTGCATAGAGAGATGAACATGTAGTATTAAACGTCCTACTTATCTTTAAGCCGTGATTGCAGATTCATTGTCATGCACATGGGTCACTCTGAGGTGAAGGAAAGGTCAGTGTTCCACGAGGTGAAATCCGCATGTGGACCGCTAGTCATCACCCAAGAAAAAAAATCCCAAAAAAACATAAAACGCCAAAAACAAAGTCGACTGGAAGACCAGAACTTGAAATACTTCCTTGTCGCTCTGAAGTTTGGGGCACCATGGATTTCAAACCCCTGCTGTGAACCCCTCTTTCATGTCAGCAGCTTGGCAGCAGCGTTTGAGAACTTCAAAGCAGCATGAGAAATGGAGATGTCGCTGTGTTCATGAGGTGCTGAGGCTGCTGAAGCTGGACTGAAATAGTAGTGTTTGCTTTTGGGACATTGGAAGTTTATTCACTGCTGGAATTAGTCACTGAAGAATCAATGCCTGCAGTAAAATGTATCTTCTCAGGATGCCAGAGCTGCCGAGCAAATGAACAGTCACTCTGTTCGTTCAAAGCACAATGTTGTAATTAACATTTGGTAGTTAGGTTGGAATTTAATTCTTTGTTCCAGTTTCTTTAGTTGTCTGACACCACACATTTACACCATGCACTAATGCCTTATCATCCCACTCTTTTGACTTATGTGACCCCCAAACTGTTGATGTTATGGACCTGAAGGAGAGATTATTAATGCAGGCAAAAGGTAGAAAGAAAATATAAAACCTCTTACCACTAATAATAATGCTGATTTTAATGAGCTGGGAATTCCAGCTATATTTCCTGATAAGACTGGGTCATGTAAAATAATATGTTTGAAATATATTGAACAAATAGTGCTGCACAATATTAAATATTAGTATTGCGATTATACTGTTGCATATTGTGATGACAGTCTTTCATAATTGTAAAGGGGCCATATTACCACTTTTCTGAGGCTTGAAAGGGTTTAGGTATGTAATATTATTTCATAATGTACATTCACTCCCCCGTCCATACAGTCGATACATGGAAACAAACCAACACATTTACACGTAAGTGTATTCCTCCTAAAACAGTTCCTACAACATGCTGAAGTTCTGGATGTTGTGTGTCCTGCAATACAGGGCAGCCAATCAGAAAAGAGATCATGTATAATCTTAAAGGTACGGTAACAAAAACCAGCCTGTCAGATTCGAAGAGAAAATTGGTCATGTAAGAATGAAAAACGATGAATGACGACTTATCTTTTTGCTACACAAACCCATGCAAATGTCAGAACAGAAGGAAAATGTAAAATGCAGGCCCTCTTTTGTGAATCAGTGTCTTTAATGGTGAAGCAATAGCCCAAACAGTTTGACTTGGATTATATGAATACCACAATTAATTCAGACACCCTGTACTGCTCAGCTAGAAACTGACTGTGATTGGTCACCTTGTGACTGATTAGAGGCTTATTAGCATATCACAGCCAGTTATTTGTGTCAACAGTGACTTCATGGGATACCAGTATCAGCTGATATTATCAACCAACTGACATATCAGTCAGATCCTAATGTGCATCCAGCACTTAAACTGGGAAGCTGGACAAGCTCTCCCGAACTCTTAGATTGACCACATAATGGAAGAGCTCAGCGTTTGTTCCCAGCCTCTTCCAGTGGGGAGCCATCTAGAGGAGCGCGTCCAGCAGCATGGTCTGGGAAACAGTTCAGGAAGCACAAATATCTCTGGCATTGCCAGTAAGACTTTAATGCTCAACGTCTGTGCCTGAGTCATTCGATGCAAACTGCCATGTCACACAAATCTCATGGCTTTGCCTAAACAATGCATGCTGTGTCTTCTTCCTGCGCAGCCTTAAACCAACACGGTGAAACCGGAATAGTAAGACCATGAAGTCACGGTCTTGCACTGGAGCGATAAGCGCTGTTTTAACAAGGTAATACCTACATGTCTTCTTCCATTCTCCAGACTGAATGAAAGTGCAGAATGACTGCGTGTAGGTGGGGCGTCTGTTTATCTTCTCTCAACACAATGCCAGAGGAATGTTTTTTTTTTTGTTTTGTTTTTTTTCCATCAGGTGAGTTCATTGACTCATAATACGGACTCCTGTAGAATGAGCTCATTCGTTCATTATCGTTTGTACAAATCTATCCTATCAAGAGGCCCATTGTTGCCTCTAGTGCAGTTGCGGACAGCACGTCATGTCTAGCAGCTATGATTCCTGCTCTGGAATTCACAATAAGAAAACATACAAAATTCCGTTTAGGGAGAGATTCCAGTAAAGATTTAATACCTTTGTTATATTATAGAATATAACATAGTAGCTCTGATTCAAAAGTGTTGAATCAGAGCTACTATGTTCAAAGCCATGTAAAATAAATGCAGATATGTTTTATGCAATATATATGCAAATCAGCACATATCAATTGAATTTTGTACTAATATGCCATGAATATATGAAATAGCCTTCAATCAAGAGTAATTGGAAGGATTATTGTGAATCTTCGCTTGGTATTTTATAAGTATTTTTATGTTGTCATTCTTATGAAAGTTATAAGCCACTCGAGGCTTTGCATTACAGTAACTTTATACCATGTGATTAGGCGTGATGCACAGTGTCTGTATAAGCATATATTAGCTAGTATCGCTCTCATATTGCCACATACTGTAACAGTGATTATGCCTCAGAGTGGGCATGTACTGATCAACCACTAATGTGAAATTGCCAATTATTTTGACCATTTTAAGTTTAGTTGGTTTGCATGGACACCAAAACAACCACAGGATTGTTTGTAAAGATGCTCATAGCGTAGTTAAAAACACTGATTGTTTTGAGGGCTTGTTTACATATTGCATCCGTTTGCAAAGGCCATTGATGACTAACAAATAGTAAAACTGTGCAGCCCTAGCACACCTATAAGGGCAGAAAATTGGTCATTTTCCGACAGTGTTCTGCTGTCACAGGCGCAGTGTGCCGGGTCACTGTGTTACTGTGAGTTCTGAAATCCAGTTCAGTTTTCTGTGTGGGGATAATGTTTTTTTTTTTTTTTTTTAATGGAAGATTGCATTCTAGGACGAGGTCATAACCGAGTTTAGAGGATTTATATTGACGAGATGTACAAGACTGGGTCACATATATTCCATACCATAAGGATTTTATCTGCAGTAATCCCTGGAGAGAGTGGAAAATCGTCTTGAGCCATTGGATATTACATATACTGTATGATGTATGCTTTATTTTACCGATGTGACCTCATAATTAATTCTTGTTGCACTTCTCTGTATAAGGTATTGGACCTGAAGTTGGGACATTCAAAAGACAACTATGCGGCATAAAATGTTGTCACACAATCACATGTTCAGTTGACGTCAAGTATTTACTTGTGAACGCATGTGACGTGTCTGTAAGGACTCTTTTAGAGAATTAATATATCTTTTTAAACAAGCCCATGTGATTTAGCTCTTTGCACTTTTGGAATGGTGGCTGAATAAAAAAAGAAACTTGGAAAAGCATGTTTTATTGGTTGCAATCTCATCAGTTTTTGTGTTTGGCTTCTTGAACATAACGAAGAGGACAAAGCCCTGTCTCGAATCCACGGGATCTTGTGGGCTACTTTGTCCACAAACTGATGATAAAAGCACAGAAACGTTTGACCGCAACCCACTACACGACTTTCACTGGGAATGTAGCTCAACGGAGCATCTGCTTCTCAAGAATCCACAAAGACGCCGTTCTTGAATGGGCCTCGGGCGCAGGCCGTACAGAATTTGGGCGCCTCATTTTTTATCAGCTATTCAGGACGGCTCCGCCGATAACAGAACAGTTTGTTTTGTCTGGGGTGTTTGCATTTGAGGCCTGAAATCTGTGTGGTCAGTCATGTCATAGGCGGTAATTGCTTCAGCTCTGCTGAATTTTTGACCTCTAACACGTTTTAAATCTGGGTCGCCCGATGCTGAAGCATAAAATGAATCATGGGGTCCACTCTAAAACGCATGAAGAAGTGTATACAGTTGAGTTGTGACTCGTTCTCCAAAGCTGGACCGATGTCCATTGGCCATCTGGAGCTGTTTGCTCAGTGTGACTGTCTACAAAACTGCCTGTGACTCAAAAAGAGTTTACATTAATCACCGCTCCTACGTAAATCATGCAGACAGCCTCAAGATCCCATGTCCTGTTCGTGTTTTTTTTGAGGTCGTAGTGGAAATTTGGCAGTGAACTACAGACTAGGAGGCTGAAATTCCACAAAAGCCATTGCCAGTTATGTCACCTTTACAGTCCCTCTTTAGCTTAAAAAATTTGCCTGGAACCTGTCGGGAGAAAAAAAAAGCATTTTTGTAATGTGAAGTTTCAAAACTGCTTTTAATCATTTTTTTTGCTATTAATTTGTAAACATTATCCCTCTCAGATGCCCCCAGTCATCATTTTTCTTCATTCAAATTTGTTTATACATATTGTGGAACATGTGTAAGCTCAGCATCATGGATCAAATCAAATCTTGGACTGAGTGTATTGTCACATTCCTAGAGTTTGCACAAGAACAACTGCACAAAAATAAAGAAATGATTTGAAAACAGCTTTTTTTTTTTGTAAATGAACATGCCCCAGAAGGCATAAATAAGAGCTGTGAGATCTTAGTATGTTTTCGGTTTCACTTTGTTGAATATATCATAAGTGTATCAAACCATTACATTGTCAAGCATTTCTATAAAACAACTGCTTATCGACTTACAAACACAAATGCATGAATTATGAGTTTCAATGAATTATAAGCGAGAAATAATTAACGTTGCTATGGTTTTGTCATCCCTGAGGATCACTTCTGAACTTTAGAAATGTTAAATCGACGTTTTCCTCTTCTGTTGTTCCGTGGAAATCCAGGACATGACTTGCATAGCCATGAGCTGATGTAAAATAAGCCACGACCAAGAAACCTGTCTTGCAGAAAGTGTTCGTGGAGATCCTGGTCGAGAGAACTTTTCCAGTGCTCAAACCAAAATGACTGGGTTTGCTTGTCAAGTTGTTCTCACTGCTGCTCTCCAGCATTCCAGAGCCGCTGCATGTGGAAATGTGCTGCAGTTTAGAGTTCGACCATATTGTCCACAGGCCTCAGCTACGCGAACCCTCACGTTTCTTTTGTTGTCACTTTTTGGCCGCACATGAATAAGCGAAACACTAAACAGGCGATGACATGTGGAGCACATCTGAGACATCCAGCCCAACGATGTTTGCCTTGCTAATGCGCTAACGTCCTAAACTGTGGTGGAGAAGAAGCTTCTGCAACAAATCCCAAAATGTCTCAGAACGTCTCACTCTCTTGGGTTCCGAATACGACGCTTTGTTGTGGGTTGATTCAGATGGAATGATTTAATGGATCTGCCTGAGAAGAAGTCCTGTCGTTCTGCTGCTTGGATTTGTTCCAGACTAAGCCCAGCCACGTTAGAAGCTTTCCTCTTATTCTCATGAAACTTCTCATTCATCCCAGCCTCGATGACTCTGGCCTGAATACTTGGATTTCTGTTTGGATATACTGTTTACTGTTGCAGGATGTTTGGGAATTGGATTATCCCAGTTGTCTCACAGCGGTAAAATATAGACTGCTTGTCACTGTTATATCAGTAGACCAAAAGAAATGAAAGAGATTTCCAGTGATTTTTCCAAATTTCCCCATAATTCAAGCAGTTAAATCTACAAACAGCCATTCAGTGTGGTGATACAAACCGGGCGTCACAACATCTCAAACACAAAACATCGCTATCAGAAATGACCAGTGACCCTACATGTATCTTCCGACAATTCATTTGTAATGTTGATTATTTTTAAATAGTGGTAAACCTGAAAAAAAAAATGATTTGGGAAATATTTTGCCCAACAACAAAAAAGACCTTCTCAAAACTGTCTTAAATTAATGTTGTACAGTTGCCATTTTGGTTTTATTATGATGGTGACATTATATAGTGTAGTTTCTTCATACCCTAACACAGGAATTGAGTCGACAGCATTTTCTAAGCTGTTTTGAAGAGGCCGAAACAGTTCTTGCAGGAAACAGAATTCCTCGTAGACAGTTGAATGATGGTGTCAGGTGAGAACCCGTTTTGAAAGCTCACTCGTGTGTTTGCAAATACATTTTTCCTGTCGATCAATATTGATGAACATCGCTCTTGATTGATCGTAGTGCCGACCAGCTGCTGAGGAGCTTTATCTTGATTTCCAATGCTGACCTCAAAATGTTTGCTTACTATGTGTTGGAGAGTTGTGTAATGGTGTTGATGGAGACGCTCACTCTCTCTATGTCGCTCTCTCTCTCTATGTCTCTCTCTCTCTCTATGTCTCTCTCTCTCTCTTTCTCTATGTCTCTCTCTCTCTCTGTCTCTCTGTCTCTCTCTCTGTCTCTCTCTCTCTGTCTCTCTGTCTCTCTCTGTCTCTCTCTCTGTCTCTCTCTCTCTCTCTCTCTCTCTCTCTCTCTGTCTCTCTATGTCTCTCTCTATGTCTCTCTCTCTCTCTCTCTCTCTGTCTCTGTCTCCTGTTCCATTAGCAGTAATGTGTGCACATAAGAGAGAAAATCAATCAGAGGTCTCATCGCTGCATACTTTTTCTTCAGTTTTTCCAAACCAGGTCTCTGGACAATGGCCGAACGAGGACCCCAGCGGCCCGTGGTGCATTTGAAGACCACTCATTTACTGTATTTATTGTCATGTGGTGCTCTAATGTAGCCTTATGGTTGAAGTCCATTAAAGTATGCATCATAGCTGTCTAGTAAAGACCTTAAACCCCTTAGACTCAAAGTGGATCCTGTTTTGTTCACCTTGCCAGCACTGCAGTCGGTCATGCCACTGTCTCTATTCCAGACACCATCATTTATTGTTGGACTCTTTTCATCCCCGCTAAAAGGACACATACAGATTGGTTCACTGGTTTATCAATATAAATGGTACATACACTTAAATGGTAAATACACTTTTCTCTTTGGAAAGTGGGTCCATTTCTATTATACCATCACTCACATATGCATACTGTGTGTGTATGTGTATGTGTGTATGTGTATGTGTGTGTGTGTGTGTGTGTGTGTGTGTGTGTCCTGCCTTTGCCTCTTGCATTCCGTTGGACCTGCCTGTTACCTTCAGGCTGATATGACATGAAATATGCCTTTAATACCACTAGCGGTAAAAAGAAAGATTTTTTTGTCATTGATAGATGTCTATTTTTCAGTCAGGTCAAGTCAAGTCAAGTTTATTTAAAGAGCACATTACATACACAAAGGTCATTCAGTGTGCTTTACAGGAATAGAATAAAAAGCAGAATAAAAAAAAGCAAATGAAATAAAACAGTACTTAGAGATTGAAAATGCAGTAGAAGTGCCGATATTTAAAAGAAGGTGGATTTTGATTTTGGGAAGTTAAGAAAAGTAACAGCAAAGAGTGAAGAGACCTGTTCGACCAAAATACTTTAATAATTTTGAGTGACAAAAAAAATTCCAGTGACTGTGGGAAGTTCATCAGAATGACACTACAGACTTCTCAGAGTGACAGGGTTTCATCGGAAATGCTCGAGGGTGAAGGGCGTGCACACTGAGAGATCAATGACACACACACACTCACACACACACACACACACACACACACACACACACACACACACACACACACACACACATATATATATATA
>JBBPCX010067712.1:0-12959 GCA_037974365.1 Hydrocynus forskahlii | reverse complement strand
CGGGCGGTGATCAGTATACTGGTGGTGCTGAATGCTGAGTGGCTGGAACTCCTTTATCTAGGAAACTTGTGTCTTGTATTTTTTCTGATTTCTTTCATCTTAATCTTTCTTAATCTCAACATGCCAAAGATAATACAGTTTGACAGAAAATAGCATTTTTGGACCAACAAGGTGACTTTAAGTGAAATATAAAGAAAATGGGCCAACCTTTTGGAAAATACTGTATATATTTATATGACTTAAATCGAAATATAAAGAAATGATGGGTGGGCCCCAACACTTTTGTACAATACTATATATATATATATATATATATATATTTCGATTTAAGTCATATTGTTGGTCCAAAAACGCTATTTTCTGTCAAACTGTCTTATGTTTGGCATATTGAGGAGATTAAGAAAGATTAAGATGAAAGAAATCAGAAAAAATACAAGATACAAGGAGTATATATTTAAAAATGATCACTGTGGTAAACTATGAACCAGGCTTTGAGCTTCAGCTTTGGCCCAGTCTCTCTAATGCACTGTGCAGAATCTTCAGTTCTTCCCTCATCTGGCCGAGAACGTTCTGGATCTTGCTGGGGTTATCCAGGACCTCCATGCTGCAGGTATACGGGTCATACCTGATGGAGAACGGCCTCTGGATGGTGGATGAATACTGCCTGCAGAAGAATAAAAGCACTTCCATTCATTAAGCGTCTACTATGCTACACGTATACATTTGTAGGACCCAGGTACCAAAATGAGTTTCTATATGACCATTTTCCAATGTCTTTGTATGCCTTAGAATAAAACAAACCTCCCTTTAAGACTGATGTATGTAAATGAGCTCTGTTCTAATTGGCTGTCCTGATTGTGTCTCCTTTCAGGCTAAACACCCCATATAACTTCGGCATGAATGGGCGGGGCTAAACAAACAAAAACAGAAAACCAGAGCATTGACATGTTGCCTAATCAGCCCTCATGTATATGCACTGGTTTTCTGTTTTTGTTTGTTTTGTCTTTGTTTCTATATAAATATATACTGTATGGAATGAGGAGTGAAAGGTGTACCATCACAACCTTCAAAATCAAAATCTTTGCATATGATATTAAACTCTTTATTTCATGAAAACAAAGGAAAATATGTCAACAATATGACCATAAAATGACGAAAGCTGATGCAAATCGAGGAAAAAAATCTGTCTGAAGGTATACTGTGATATCTGTGTCTGACCGACCCTGCCATGTGGAGGCGGTACTTTAGCCTGGCTAGCTCTCACTTTTGGTTCTGGAGGCTTTATTACAGCCACCAGAATGATGATTAAAATAATATAGGTGCGAGTTCTGTAACTTAGACACATGTCTGAGTAGTCAAAAAGACATCAAATGGAAAAAGCTACTTTTATGTTCTGTTCTTTACAGTGAATACTGAGAAATATCTGTTTAATTCCAGTCAGAATTCGCAGAATATTCTTGGGAGTACAAGAACTTGAGTAAAAGCATTTTCGACTTGAAAGTACGCTGGACTCTGACACTGGAGTGGGACGCTCTGGAGCACCCAGTATGCCCAGTGCCCCAGGCTGAGGACTGTGGAGCAGCAGAACTGGGTTTTCTGGAGTTTTCCTTCCTTCCTTCCTTCCTTCCTTCCTTCCTTCCATCCATCCATCCATCCATCCATCCATCCATCCATCCTTCCATCCTTCCATCCATCCATCCATCCATCCATCTATCTGTATGAGAGAGAGAGAGAGAGAGAGAGAGAGAGAGAGAGAGGGAGAGAGGGAGAGAGACACCAGTATATGCCCTGGATTTTTATTTTTTATTTTTTACCAATTTTACCACCTACAGGGGCCAGTTGTAACATTTGCATTCATGCAACATTCTAATGAATTATTCACATTTCACAATGTTTATATTTCCATTTTAAGCAGAAACGCTTACATAAAAATAATCTTCCTTATTCATCTTTCAAATGATTTTGCAAAAGCCCTAAGGCCCTGCTCTCCACTGACAGTACGTGAAAAAAAATGACAAAGGCAACAAGACAATTAACAATAGTGTGTGGGCCATTCTGTTTATCACAGTCATCTTGCTCTCATGGTTTCTCTCAAATCAGCGGTCTGAGGGCGTCCGCCTCCTCTTTGGAACACAGGACTACTCTCCCAACAGACTCTTATTCAGCTTCATGACTTAAGCAAATATTTGAGGAGGCCTAGGTTTTACTGATGGCGAGGACACACATGAGGAGAGCCACAATAATCTGTTTGTGGAGGAAGGCAGGCCTCAAGGCCTTTAGCCTAGCGCTGGGCTAAACACTGACGCCAGGCACAAAGACCAGTCTGTGCTGCACTGGACGGATGACCACAGGCTCACAGCAAGTACAGAGCAGGGCCTTCAGGCGGAAAATATGCACACGCACATACACCTCAGGACCACTGAAGTATCCTCTAAACACATAGCATCAGACCACACAACACGTGACCGCGCGGCTCACATAAGCAGGACCAAATTAATTAGCAGAAATAAGTAGGGCTGCAGAATACAGAAATTAGATTTTTACGTCTACTGTTATAATTATGCCTTGTAATTACTTTTTATTTATCTACGTGAACAATCAATTAAATCATCAACCCAAGTGGTGCTAATGTGTAAGGTTTGATCTAACATTGGGAGATGCAAGTTCAGTCCCTGGTGATGCCACAGCCATCCGTCGCCGGGAGTCCGAGACTTTATGCTTTAGAGCCCGGGTGGGTAAGATGGCCCTCTTTTGGGCGATGCTAGACTACTGTTAGCTAAAGTAACAGAATTGGTTCTCAGTTCAAAAAGACCTTCTCGTGCTAGTTGTGTCGAGTTTTGCTAAATTACACATAGAATATTGCATAGTGTATTTTCATATTGAGCTTTTTTTCTGTTCTTCAATTTGTTTTTTATTTTTAGATTTTATTTAAACTGTATTTTATATTGTTCTTGTCACAATAATATATTTCACAACAATATCATTATCGCCCATATCACATCAATATCGCCTATATCACAACATCATCATCAATATCTCCTATATCGCAACAACAATATTAATATTGGCCATATCACAACATTAATATCGGCCATATCATGACAACATTATCAATATCGGCCATATCACAACAACAATAATATCGCCTATATCACAACATCAATATCGCCTATATCACAAAAACAATATCAATATCGGCCACATCACGACAACAAGTAAGCGATATGTTGTGTAGCCTCAAAAGTCACTCAGCATTTACTGTACAGAAAACTAGACATTGCCAAGCAATTGATTCGCCAAATAAAGACGAATAACATGAGGACTGTTGCCAGCAGGCGGCAGCAGAGATTAACTAGTCTGAGAAAAGGCTGAGGTGTGAGGAAGTAGAAAAGGGAAACAGGTGCTATTAATAGCAGTCTTGGCTACTGGCTGCACTGAGAATGCCGGTGTTGACGAGGAGAGAGAGATAAAAGGGGGAGAGAGAAAAAGGAGTTTGGGGAGGGGGGGATCAATGACCCCTTCTTTTGTAAGGGGAATATTCTACAGAGTCTGACATCAAAATGGCTGCATCCGCGTCACTGGACACAAATGACCTTTGATCTGTCTGCCTGCCATTGCCCAGCGAATGTGAGAGAGAAAGAGAAAGTGCGAGAGAGAGAAAGAGAGAGAGAGAGAGAAAGAGAGAGAGAGAGAGAGAGAGAGAGAGAAAGCGAGAGAGAGAGTGAGAAAGAGCCAGAAAGTGAGAGAGAGAGAAAGAAAGAAAAGAGTGAGAGAAGAGAGAGAGCCAGAGCGTGAGAGTGAGAGCAAGAGACAGAGAGAGCCAGAGTGAGAGATAGAGACAGTCAGAGAGTGAGAGAGAGAGAGAAAGAAAAGGGTGAGAGAGGAGAGAGAGAGAGAGAGAGCCAGAGAGTGAGAGTGAGAGAGAGGGAGGGAGAGCGTGAGAGAGAGAGAGAGAGAGAGAGTGAGGGAGGGAGACAGAGAAAAAGAGAGAGAGAGAGACAGAGAGAGGGGAAAAGAGAGAGAGACAGAGAGAGAGAGAGTGAGAGACAGAGAGAGAGAGAGATAGATACAGAAATAGAAACAGACTTTTGCTAACAATGAGTCCACATCTCTGCTCATCTGCATGTATTTGCATTCATTTGCAAGTCACGTGATTCACGTCTGGACTGTAGTGATGCTCACGTAGCCTCATGCAGATCAGAAGCCAATGACCTTTGGTTCAGTTCTGATTCCTTCAGAAAGCAACATGAAAGAAAAAATGACTGTTTTTGTTGCTGGCTTGGTCAAACAATACAGCAGCTCCTGCAGAACTATTGATCCAGAGCTCAGAATGAAGAAAAACACAAAACAGCAACAGAAGTAAACACAGTTACTAAGCACTGGCATCATACAAGATATCAATTAACAGCATCAACAGTAACTGTAACGGCACCATGACAATGCAGTTATAGGTGTGTGTGTGTGTGTGTGTGTGTGTGTGTGTGTGTTTTTTTTTAAGTGTAACGACCAAAAATAAGTGCAGCCTATGATTCACGACCACCACTTTTTAGACATCTCACTGCTGGAACAGCTGCTAAGGTTGTTAAATGCATGTTCAGAGCTGCAGTGAAAGGCTACTTAAAAGTTTGTTATTTTGGGGGCAGAGTCTAGTTTGAGTGACTGAGAGTTAATCAGATGTTTTGAACCTTTTCAGACATGAACACAGGAACCTGTATTGGCTTAGATACCAAGGCTATTAAATAATAAGAAAGTGAAAGATCAATTTAAATAGCGAGGGGTAGGTAACATTTAGGATACATTAAACAGTGAAGGGCCGTTGTTTGAAGTGACTTTGGCGAGAGTCAGCTGGTGATGGCTAGATAACTCGGTCAGAGCATCTCCAAACCATCAGCTCTTCTCGGGGAATTCTCTTGTATGCAGTGGTTATTACCAGAAGTGGTTCAGTGAAGCAAAACTGGCAGCGGAGTCGTGGCACTCAAGGCTCACTGATGTGTGTGTGGAGCGAAGAATAGCCCGTCTGATCTGATCGCACAGAAGAGCTACTGTAGCTCAAATTACTGAAAATGTTCATGCTGTCTATGACAGAAAGGTATCAGAACATGGTGAATCACAGTGAGTGCTAATGCTGACCTCTGTCCTCCACCAGAAGTGACTACAATGGGCACATGAGCATTAGAGCTGGACTATTAAGTATACTGGACTATAAAGAATGGGCAGTATGCGGCGTATGAGTGAGGGACTTGGCGTCTCCTGGTACACGTACCTATGCTATTTTGGACTGTTGCGTTTTCACACTCATTATTTGTGTTACTATAGTACAGTATATGTATGTCCTTTTCTTCTTTTTGTGGCTTAGTTGTGTTTTTATGTTCTAGATTATGATTTTACAGCTGTGTTAGAACAGGTGACTAAGGCTAGGGTGTGTTTCGACGTACACCATCATTCAGGTTACATCACTGTTGTAGAAACGGATTTGTGTTGTAACTCAAGGACCCCCTACACACACACACACACACACACACACACACACACACACACACACACACACACATATATATATTTATATATACACCCATATATATATATATATATATATATATATATATATACACACACACACACACATATATATGTATATACACACACGTTTGAGTCGTGTGTGTATTACGAGAGGAGGACTGCATGAGGACAAATTAGTCCGAAAATAACACACTCTGGGGGGAAAAAAGTCATCCCCTGAGACTGTGAGCGAGGGACTCAGACGGAGCAAGTGGAAAAGAGAGGGAGGGAGATGAAAGGATGAAAGGAATGTTGGGAGGTTACACAAAGGGAGACTTAAACTCCGAGAGTGGGAGAGGCTGAGGAGATTAGAACCTTCATTTTTCCCTTTAAATAAGAAATGAAGAAACTTCACAGACAAGAGGCGTTCTTCCTTTGAAAAAGCTCGCAACCGTTGGGACTGTGCTGTTAATGAGTTATGACAGAGAGACTGCCTGTCTAGCACATTACAGAAGCTTCTCTCCGAGGACACAGCTCAGGGAATTAGCTTAATTCAGCCCCATTCAGTAGATTAACAACAAGAAAATGTCGGTCAAATTTGATAAAACTATGAGAGTGGTCACCGTGCTTGTGTTCTAAAAGTGTGTTAGTGTGATTATGTGTGCACTCGGGCAAGCCAAGGCACAAGGCAAGCCAAGACTATGAGGGTTCTCGTTCATGTGACGCATTTACTAGCGCGTGATCGTGTGCTCACTTTAGTCTCTCTCAGTAGAAACTGCAGGTCTCGGCCGCTGAGGATCCCGTGGTTTTTGACGTACGGGGGCAGGTGGACGGTGCTGGTGCCGTGGACCGTGCCGTGCACCTCCATGTACGAGTGAATGATGTCCAGATACTTTTTCTTGTCCTGCCACACGGAGAAAAACAAAATAGATTAAAAAACAGATCAGCAACACACATAAATGCAATGTTTTTTGCGAACAAGCCAGGTCAAATCACATTGTGTTTTATGTGAAAGTAAGTTAATAGACTTAAAAATGTTTGTTTTTTTTTTTTTTTTTGTGCACAGCTTTTAGTTTAATATACTGGGGAAAAAATGACACTGTTCACAAAAAGTGTGATCATTTCAAGCCCAGTAATTTAATATCGGTGCATCTCTGTTCTCGATGTATCATCTTATCTTTTTTTCAGCTTGTGCTAGTGGGGTAACTGTTATTCAGATGGTGCCATTAGGTTTTGTTCAGCTACTGCAATGACTGCTTATTAGTGTAATACCAGCGTATTACTTGCATTATTGAAGGACATATTTGATAGTAGCTAACACCAGCTAGCTATTGAGTTTTACATAACCCCATGAGATTATTATCGTGGCTGCAGTTTTTTATTATTATCGTGGCTGCAGTTATATATTTTATCCATGTTACACACACACATATACAGCACTGGACAAAAATCAGCATCTCTATGAATATGACAACCATTCCACGCAAGTGTCTGTTAAATTCCTACACAAGCACCACATTCTGCTTTCTGAGGTACTGATTACGGATCAGATCTTATTTATTGAAGAAAAGTATAAAAACACTGCTGTAATCGACACTCTCCTCTTGTAATGTGACCAGTTGGATGGTAAAACCCTGCATTGTTTCTCTTATTTTAATGTTTTATCCTTTCCTTTAAAATGATGCTTTAAAAAACAATATTTTTATTTGGAATATATTTTTATATTGTCAGCAGTTGTTAAAAACAAAGGCAAAGCTATTCAGGTCAATATTTGCACTGAACATTTCTGCAACGTCTCTAATGTTTTTCTGGCACTGTATATATGTGTACATATATTTGGTGGGGAGACATGCTTTCTTTACAACAGACATTTTAATACAGTTTAAAATGTTTTTCAGTCCACTGTATTATAACCCCTGGCGTTATTTCAGTCAATAGAATGATGCCATGCAGACTAGCTTGGCTTCGAAACCAACGTGGCCTTCTAGTATGTAACGACAACAGAACTGTTTACCCAAATAAAGTGTAAACAATACAGAAGATATGCTAAAATAAACAAGTATAAACCACAAATTTGCTCATCAAATATGTAACATATAATAAACCAAAACCACAGGCAAATGAGGATACAGACAAAAAAAACAAAAACAAAAAAAAAACAACACTCAGGTGTCCAGTTCAAACAGTCAAACAAAACACAGCCACGCTCAAAAACTACACGGACAGTACAGCACAGACATATAAGAAGACACTGAGGACGACGGCCTTTTTTACAGTACACAATGGTATCATGAAGAGATTTGAACTTAACAAGAAGGTATTATGACATTTCTGCTGTAGCTCCTGTTTTACACCCTCCTCACACTCTGATGTTGTATCCCAAATTACACTAATTCTGTCAATCACAGGATTATAGTCTGGTACGCCAGGTCACCATTTTTTTGATGAGAGATTACACTGGCACTGCTCTTGCCGAGTTCTGCCTGAGACGGGTGTTCGTCACAGCACAGCAAAAAATGAAATAAACACAGATGGATTCTATCGAATAGAGAGTAAAAAGTGGTTTAAGGTCCTATGTAGAATGACTGGGGGAGAGGGAGGGCCATCCTCCACACACACAGCACAGTTATGGATTCATCATCAATTATATGAGGAAACGAAAAAAATACAAACATTTTTCAAACATCAAGTCAAACAAACAAAACAATCTTCAGTTAATTTTCTGTTTCTACATAGTGCTGTCCTTTATACTGATAAACAGAGAAGCAGAAAAAAAAACTTCTTTAATAAGACACTTTTATCCATCTCCTGTAAACTCACAACTTCAGAGATACGAGGTTTTGTTCAAAGAACTAATGTAAATCGTTACTTAATTATGTATTTATGTGTCAGTACAAGAGTTGCAAAAGCAAATCTGTGCCATTGATAAGGTTGGTAATAAAGTTTTATTATAAGGTTTTTTTTTTAAACATCTTTTTATCGATTTGTTGGATCGACAGTGCTCACTCTTATTACCAAAAGAAGTAAGGAAATTAGTTTAACATGATCTAAAAAGTGATGGTCCTATAAAATAGTGTAAAACTGAGATCACCCCTTCTAGTCCCATCTCAAGAGCTCAATAGTGAATCAACAACAATTCCAACTATAAGAAATTTCTAGGCTTGTTTCAGAGAAGGCCTAAGGTAACACCTAGGTAACTCTAGTGTAGTGAGGGTGAGAAGTGGAGCTGAGTGGTTGAAAGGATAAAGCATGGCTGTTTTGTTTCCCCAAATACAATAACAACTGAAAGACATCACTTGTCCATCATAGAGAATTCATCTAGGGCAACAACGGCAAAGGGCTCCTAGGGTGTAGAAAAATAAATTTGCTTACTCTTTTCAGTGGCCTGCCACACACTCACACAAACACACAATTTTACTACCACAAACAATGAGCGTTTCTCATGCAAAGACCTGACACACTCATGCAAATCCTATGTAAAACTGATCTGGTGAAAATGTAGAAACAAATGTAGATCTCGGTGCCCTTAGAGGGCTTGTTTAAAAAAAGCGGTGGGGATGAAATGGCCCTCTATATAAAGCGGTGGTGCCATGTCCCCAGTGTAACTGAGGCCTGTACACTATACTGCAGATCAGTATTCTCTTCAGGTCAGTATAGTATCCAGCACACCACGAGCTGAGCACTGTGGTCCAGGGCAGGGGCTAAGCCAGGCAAAGCGGCTCATTTTCGGCTCCCCTCCCAATCACTGCACGGCAACCGCTGGTAGCTGGTTTTCTGCAGTGCATTAGAGGATGCTGCCTATCATGAAGGTAGCTCTGCGTGCATGCTGGCCAGAGTAGTATGTAATGTAGGTACACGATACGGAAAAAAGTACTGGGACACACCTGTTTTTCAGGGTTTGGGCTAGGCCCCCTACTTCTAATGAAGTGCAATGTTAATGCTTCCGTATACCAAGAAATTGTGGGCAACATCATGCTTCTTTGTGGACGCAGTTTGGGGAAGAACCTTTTCTATTTGTGCCCCAGTGCACAGAGCAAGGTCCATAAAGACATGGCTGGATGAGTTTGGTGTGGAAGAACTTGACTGGCCTACAAAGAGCCCTGACCTCAACCCCATCCAGCACCTTTGGGATGAACTAGATGGAGATTGCCAGCCAGGTCTTCTCGTCCAACATCAGTGTCTGACCTCATAAATGCTCCAAAGAATGAATGGGCACAAATTCCCACAGAACCTCCAAAATCTTGCGGAAAGTTTTCCAAGAAGAGTGGAAGCTGTTATAGCTGCAAAAGGGGGACCAACTCCATAATAAAGTTCATGGATAGGAATACAATGTCATTAAAGTCCATGTCGGTGTAATGGTCAGGCTTCCCAATACTTTTGTCCATGTTGTGTATCTCTGGCCCAGTTCATGTTGATTACTCTACTAACAACATCTTCTAGAGCTCACAAGGCCCTGAACCAGCCAAACAAATGAAGCTAGCAACCTTTTCATATTGGCTTTTTAGGTCCATCAGATCATTTGTTCTGACACTATTCTGATAGACTTCGAGCGTTCGTCTTTTGGCTTATCTCTTATACTTCTCCCATCTGCTTATTCTTCTTTGTTCTGCTTACTCTACCCTCCACTTACTAAATAGGGGGACTGGACCCCCCATTTCTGTTAGATTGTTTTAGGGCAATGCATGCTGTTAAAATACCACATAAATAAAATGAAACTGAACTGAATATCCAGTGTGAATCTTTTACTTGTAGTATTTGCATCTTCAAAATGACTCGTAAACAGAATGACAGACTTTAGAAACTGGTTCTCTAGTCTGAATATGCTACCATTGCCCAGATGGCTGGAACTGAATCTCCAGTGTGAATCAATCACTGTACAACACACTATAAGAACTGCACATTTATTGTAGGGCTGTTCCCTTTAAGGTAAACAAGACAAATGACGAGTCGTACAATTTTTATTTGACTAAGACAGACTGGGAACTGGACCTCTTCTACCGTAGAAAAGACTGCATGAAACATATCTCCAGTGTGAATTGCCTTTTGGAGAGCAGACTGCAGGAACTGGATCTCCAGTATGAATTTACTACAGGACAGCCTCCAGGAACCGGGTCCTCAGGGCCAAATCTTGTGTGTAGTAATGATATTCTAAGTATGAATTTTAAGTTGTGGATCAGGGTGTAGGAACTGGATTTCCAGTTTGAATCTTTAACTGTAAAATAGCCTAGAACAACTGCAACCCCAGTGCAATTGTTTCACTCTGAGCCGGACCATTAGAAATGTATCTCCAGTATGAATTTTCTACTGTAGAACAGACTGCAGAAGCTGTACTATACTGTGAGTTCAGTGAAATTTTCACTTGAGGTCACACCGCTCATACTGGAATTGGAAGGTTTACACTTGAACTGGACTGTACATCCAGTGTAAATAAAGCTTTCAAGTACGAACATTCAACAGCCAAGAGAAACTGGATTTCCAGTGTGAGCGTTTCACTATAGGCCAGACTGTTAGAACTGTATCTCCTACTGTACATCGTGAAGAAAGAGCTGCGTCTTGACCGTGTTATTTTAAAACCCACTGTAAGAACATGTTTTTTTTCTGGGTGAATGGTGAAGAGCGGAACAGCTTAGAGGCTGCTTCTCTTATATTATAGCCTTATATCTAGATTTGTTGATAAGAAAATGCTTGTGGCTATGAGTCATGAGCTCCATCGGCAGGCTTTCAGTACACTCAAGGAGATCAATGTAGTACAGCAGACAGGCTTGTGTACAGTACACATACACAAATGTACACTTTTAGCAAAGAATCTGTATTTATCTGGACCAGTCTGAGGGAGAGGGCCCACAGCACTAGTCATCCTTACCCTGTCATTGCAAATAAATACAGTGTTTATGGGTGGGAGTGTATACAGAGACTGTGCAGTCACAAAATGTTCTCACTGGATTTTAACATACAAATATAAAATGATTTTAGAGCTGTATTAACGTTCTATACTTCCACTCTAAAGCTCAGGGAAAAAATAAGACAATTTAAAAACATATATGGTAGGCAACACAAACAGAAAGAGGTGATGTTTTTTTCCATGTGAAATGATTATAGAATGAGTTGTAATTCAAGGTAGTTTATCAGCTAGCTGATGTGTTTAAGACTGAGACACAACAAGCTACTGATGTTTGATTGCTTTTCAAAAGTCGCCGCTTAAATACTACCAGTGAAAGAATGAAGCCAGGTTAGAGTAGTCCAGCGGCTCGCATAAGTAAGGTGAGCATTAATTAGTTTGTTTTGCCTGGTGTGACCGCTTTGCTGCTTCAGAATCCAGACTAGGATGTTTTCTTTTCAGGCGGTTGAGGAACATATTGTACGCTGCTGACAGGCATTTGTTGTATGTGATCTAATTTATTCTTCATTTTAAGAAAATATGCCCAGACTTTAGTTCCTTTAGAGCTTCAGCCATTTGTCTTTTTCTTGTCCCAGCCTGCTCACATACAACCCTGCTGTCCTCCCACTCCAACACTCCACCTGCAACATGCCTTTTGTGAATTATGCAACATAACTGTAGCCATCAGTTTTCTTCTTATTTTGATTAAAACGTGGTCAGAATATCAAGCCACAAACCTTACACCATAAATCTCATCAAACAGTGAGCTGAACGTATCACGTTACATCTCTCAAACCAAGCAAAGCCAAGCTGACAAGCCCCAATCCCAGGCCTGACAGCGTGTGTGTGTGTGTGTGTGTGTGTTAGGTACACAGAATCGAGAGAGTCACAGGAGGGAGGTTTAATCAAAGGGAATAAAGCAGTTTTATAGACCCATAAAACAGCAGTGGGACAGACAGCATTAACTGCGCCATGAGCTGCATACTGAGCAAGGGCGTGTGCGTGCGCGTGCGTGCGTGCGTGCGTGTGTGTGTGTGTGTGTGTGTGTGTGTGTGTTGGGGAGGGGTCAGTGCGCTAGAGGTATCTGAATGCTTGTTTTTTTATGCATCTTCACGTCAAAAGTACTGATACATCTGAGAGATACAGCGAGATACAGGAAGAAAGAGTGAGAGACAATGAGGGAGAGACAGTGAAAATGAGAGAGAGAGAGAGTGTGTGTGTGTGTGTGTGTGTGTGTGTGTGTATGAATGCCTGTCTGTTAGCACCACAGACAGCTCAGTGTGAGTGCGTCTATGTGTGTGTTTGACTGCGGCCGCTGACAGCCTTTATTAGCATTTCAAAAGCCAGCAGACACAGCCTCTGATCTACAGCCAGATGACCCGGTGCGCTCCCCAGCGCACACACACACGCACACACACACACTCACATACACACACAAACACACGCACGCACGCACGCACGCACACACACACACACACACACACACACACACACACACACACACTCACACACACCCACACACACACACACACACACACACACACACACACACACACACACACACACACACACACACACACAC
>JBBPCX010067711.1:0-12959 GCA_037974365.1 Hydrocynus forskahlii | reverse complement strand
GTGTAAAACAGTCTAGAACCGGTGTTTACCCTCAGAACTCAGAGTGTATCAGTAAACTCTGATGTCAGTAAATATAACCGGTGTAAAACAGTCTAGAATAGTAACTTTGATGCAGGAACACCAAACAAAGCTCAGCATGACGTCTGACACTTTGAGCACCAATACAAACCGGGGGAACTTCCGTATAAGGAGCTGTTTGGCCGTATTATGATGATGATGATGATTGGTTGTGCCTCTGGCACTGATCAAGTCACGCCAAGTAGAACTTTACTGTCATCCCAGTCATATAAATGTAGTACAGAGTGAGACAAAACACGGTCCTCCTGGACCGTAGGTACAACATACAACACAACACATGAGGGTAAAAAAGGGAGACGGACTTCAAATGAAACCTGTATGTGTATAAATATATCTGTGCTATACCTTAAAAAATAAAATATGAAATTCTAAAAATATAAAAATACTAAGACATGACACCGCAGAGAGACTATAACGATACAGTATTGTATACAGACGTATAAAATAGATTCAATATGTATATATATATATATATATATATATGCACACACAAGTATATGCATGTGCATATATGCATCCATACACATACTTACATACCCATATGTTTACATATACATATACGTCTACATACACATACATACCCATATAAAAATGTACACCTACACATGCACATACTGATCTATGCTGCTCGCATTCTAAGGGTTAAACAAGCAGCAGGTAAGACAAACCAGTGTTATCCAAAATCACATCCTGATCTTGCTCTCTGAATTCTGTATATACTGTAAAACAATCATACTGTGAATCAGTCAGGAAACAAAGTTTGGTTTTCCAAACAACTTCTCTGCTTTAGGCCTCACAGGTTTCGAGTCTGAGTCACAGCCACAGACAGCACTTTTTAACATCCTGTTACATGATGCTGTTTAGGAAATAAACTCTGAAAATATTATTCCTTTTCCCAGTAAAGGAAGGGCTTATTCCAGTTTGGTGATGCAATGAGTTGTTTAGAGAATCACACCAGGAAATGAAAGGCTTTCGGGCAAGTAAAAATCAACAAAGACAACAATGAGCACAATGTCAGAGCATTAAATCATTAGAACTCCTCCTGCTCTCTTATCTTCAGGCTCTCCTCCACGGTTCTGAAGGTCAGGAGTGTCATTCTTTCCTCACGCAGCCTGCGTTGGGGTCAGGCCTCCTGCTGTGGTTTAAACGGTCTTAAGCGGTGTGCTGGACAAAGCCAGGCCAGAACTTTTACAAAGCTGCTTTAAAAACAGGACCAATGCTGACGAATGTTGACGAGCTCTAATTTCAAAAACTGCCCATTATGGTCTATTGGTGGTCTTTTAGCACCCGTTGACCCATCAACCCTCCTTATTCACCTGTTCATCTTAGGACTTCAGGAACCACTGCACATTACTGGGTATCTTCTGTGAATTCGAATCAGGATTTAAAACTCTTTCATAATAAAGGTTCGGTCGACAGGACAGAACGTTACATTCACATTTCGTTTAAAGGGCCCATTGAGATGAAACCTACTTTACCTAAAAATAAACAAACATGATTCAATCAGAATGTAGAAAATGTAGAAAGTGGGTTGAATAATGGCACGTTAATGGTGAATTCCACAGATCTGTCCAAGTCAAGTGGTTCAGATGTGGACAGAGATGGTCAGAGTGGGTTTGGTATGAAACGGAACTGTTCACAGTGGAGGTGGATGGAACCAGACGTCTGCCTCTAAAAGCTCCTCACAGAAAGATTTTCCATCAAATGGAACGAATATGAATATGACATAGTAAAACATTCTCAGAGATATTTTCACATTTTGACTGAAATATTTTTGGCCACTATTTAACCATTGTCAAACATATAATCACACACAACACATGCAGTTTCACTGGCGGGTAAATAAAATGTCTTTATTTGTGACGTCTGGTTCCATTCACCACCACTGTCAAAAAACCTTCAATGAACCATTTCACCTCAAACCCACTTAAATTGAGACATTAAACTGAGATGTGGGTTCGTATCCCAACACTGCTCCCCGGGGGCCCCTCTTTGGTGGCAGCCCCCTGCTTCACTTGGTGAATGGGTTAAATACAGAGAAAGAATTTCACACTGTTCACACTGTGTGCGGCACTGTGGTGTGTTCACACGGAACTGTGGCCACTTTCCTTTACGTTAAAGAATAATCCACTGAAGGTTTCTCCATCAACCCTGTGTGGCACCTGTTCTGTTCAGTGAGGAACCGCAGTGTGGATTAATAGGGTTGAACTCATCTCGGAATGAGTAATATATTATTATTTCATCAGTTTCATATTTTTATTTGTTTGGTTCTCATTTCCAGCTCCATCGGCAGCCTCGGTGCGAGTGTCCCGGGCCGTCTGGCTGGTACAGTCTGTACAGGCGCTCAGACCGGCCGCCCTAAACCCTGTCTCCTCATATCTGGATCATAATTAGTGCCCGTCTGACAAAGCCCCGGTGACCGCTCAGCAGTCGGAGCGTGACCCCCCCCCACTGTGACTCCACACTAAAACCTGCCGGGGTCACGCGAGGTCTGTTCTGTCTCCCGGTGGCGCTCGCTGAGTACCTTCCTGGCACCAGGTCCTCGTGATGTCCCCTTCCAAACTTCCAGAACGTCTCCTCACCGGCCTGGAAGGAGGTCTGAACTGCAGCCGTAATCCCGTGGCGGGGATTTTGAGCTCAAACCAGTGGGTTTTGCCGTAAAGCAGCGCGTCTTACTGTCGATCTGTAACTCCGAGGCACGTGTCTGTACTCATGGTGCTTTGGAGCTCAGAGAGAACCTTCACGATCTGAATGTCTTCTGTTTGTTCCCAGTCACTGCTTGAACTCCTCAGACTCGCTTGTTTGGTTGTCCAGGAAATTCTCTTACCAGGAAATCAGAGGTTTTACGTCAAGAAGTTTACAGTCAGTTCACACACTTCCTTCACCAGGCCAGAAGTTTGGAAACACCACATTCACGGTTATTTTGAGTGTGGAATAATATACATGTTTCATTTCTGGAAATTTTTATATTCATTTTTCCATTTTGATATCAACCTGAGATTTGATCTACACCAAAATATGATTAATTTCATTAGATCTTCATTCTCTGTCTTTTAGTTGCTTTTCTTTCTCTCATTTCTCTCATTCTGGACTTTTTCATTCACACCTTCCTGGTCTGCTTTTCATACAAAATCTGTGATGCTGAACAGGACAAGCTTGTTACAAAAAATATATATTTTTCTGCAGTCCAATTGGTTTTTACGTATTTTATCTTTCTATAGTTTATTTGTATTTTGTTTGATGTACTGCTTGTTGTAACAGTAGTTACGTCGATATTGAAATTGCCCTTAGCCAAATATACACACACATAGATAGACTGACAGATAGATACATCTCATCTACATTATTTAACAGATAGACAGACAGATAAACAGATAGATAAACAGATAGATAGATAGATAGATAGATAGATAGATAGATAGATAGATAGATAGATAGATGTATAGTTGTTTGTGGAAACCATGATTTTGGCAGAAAATCCCATCAAGAGCTGCTTTTGCTTCAGAAAGTCCGCAAAAGCAGCGATAGTGCGCTTTATAGCACAAACACACTAATTTATTATTTGACTTAACTGTAATGTTCCACTTATATTTCTTTTTAAGATATTTATTAATTTTATTGATATAGACTTTCTAGTAATGGATCAAATCTGGCAGGGGCCCGCAGTCAGGATGCCTCAAATGTCCAGAGGTGGCGCTGGTGCTCACTAACAGAGGTTAACATTGTTGTGTGCACCTTTAAGCTGAATCATTCAACGTTTATGGATGGATGTGAACCGTTATGCCTTTTAAACTTCCTGGTAATTGTCAATTATTGTCCTTTCTAAAAATATGCCCCGCGCTGTCTTTTACAGAGAGAGCTAATTTTACTCGAATTAAAAATACCAGAAGGTCAGATTTCTTGGAAATGTGTTTTTTCACACTGTAGATTGTGTAAGCTGTGCCACTGGAACGCGAAAGAACGCAAATCCCCTGCATTCCTGACATTCCCCCGCCCGCATGGTTACATAAGGGATGCGTGCAAAAGTGGACAAGGTAAGTGAGTGTTCAAGCGAAAGACAATGTTAATTAATTACAACAACGTTTTTTTCCTCTTAAACCTCTTAACCCTGTTACCTGCTTAAAGAAACCCTGTCAGTCTGTGAATGCGTCCTGTAGGAACGTCTGTCCTGTAAGGGTGTCAGTCCTATAAGAACGTGTGTCCTGTAAGGGTGTCTGTCCTGTAAGGGCGTCTGTTCTGTAAGGAAATATGGAAAGAGTCTATTTTAAAACAAGTGTTGGGTCTTTAAACTGCCAGAGGAAAGAACGTCTCTCACCCGCTTCTGTGAGGCTGGATAAAAAACTGGAGAACTGCAAGTCAACCTCATACAGACACATTTTTCTTCATACTGTACATAACAAAAACGTAACAAATATACCCACTTACATATGATATTATAACAGAGACATACTGCTTACATTTAATCCACTTTTCTTTTTTTTGGAAAATGCATGCACCTTATTTCTTCTAATTATTTGTCACTCATAGCCGCAGCATGCACGGAAATGGGAAATATAGATTAATATATATCGGGGCAGCTGGTGGCCTAGTTGTTAGGGCATTGACCCTGCAATCAGAAGGCTGTGGGTTTGAATCCCAACACTGCTAGTGGCACCACTGAGGTACCCTCGAGCGAGGTACTGTCCTCACCCACTGCCCCCCGGGCGCCCCTCGTTGGTGGCAGCCCCCTGGTTCACTGGTTAAATGGACTGAATACAGAGAAAGAATTTCGTTGTTCACACTGTGTGCTGTGGTGTGTTCACTATAACAGGCCACTTTACTTCATGACTACATTTGATGTACTTCCACTTGCCATGATACAGTTAACTTTAACTTAATTACGATTGTTACTCGTTTAAAACAAGCAAAGAAGTTCAGAATGTTTCCGCACCACTATCGTTTTTTTTTTTTTTTTTTGCATCTTGGGTGCTTGACTGTTGCGGAAAACCTTTCCTCTCTCACCTGCGGGGTCAGTGCTGACAGCGGCAGGCCATGCTGTGTCACTGTGTGCAGCGCTGCAGAGTGTTAAGGCTATTAGAGCAGGATATGACTCCTACAAATAACCTGGATTTACGCAGCGAGTGCAGGAGGAGGAGGAGGAGGAGGAGGCTGGGGAAGGGATGAATGAGTTGAAAGAAAGGGAGGGGAAAGACACAGGTGAGGAATGGAAGGAAGGAAGGATTAGGGGAGTCAAAGGCACGGGCCCTAAAGCCGCCGCAGAACATCCAGGCTGAGTCACGGCTGCAGGCCCGCTGAGGAACAGCCACGCACAGCGATGTTCCCGGGGTGGGGGGGACTAATTCTGCATGGAGATGACACTGCAAATACGAAGGGCCTCCATGACGCCACTGTTCAGCTCCGCTGATCCCGCGCTGGTTTACTCCACACACGAGGACTGTTGTGTACACACGGAAAAAAACAGGATCTCACCAACTGGGACGAGTTCCGGAGCGCATTGGAGAGTGTGCAAGAAATTCAGGGTTTCCAGTTGTTTATGCAAAAAGTATGCAAATGTGCATCACAAACTTGAAAATAATTAAGTGCACATGAGCAAACCTGATGTGAAATACTTTTAATTATGCACAAATGAAGGTAAAAGAAAGGTGTGCATGTAAATAACATTAATAAAGATAAATAACATTGAATCAGATAAATAACATTAATGAAACAGAACCCAGAAAAAGTTTACCTTAAAAGTGGATTTAAGGCATGAGTGTGAAACCCTTTCATTTTAAACATAAGGCATTCATTCAGGAGGTTCTGTTATTTAAGGGGCAAATCTGAAAAAGGGGAAAATTCAGTAGTTTTACCCCTTAATCAGCCTTAATCTGTGCACTTTTCCTTTCATTTTCCTTCATTTCCGGGAAATTAAGGTCAGAATGAAGGTAATTTTAAAGGGTAACATTAAGGGGTTTGGTTTCGTAGTGTACCGATGCAGCACTTTACAAATAGTGGTTTGGAATTGTTCTCCATACCATTATTGCACATAATAGTGACATAGTAGCATAAAAAGCATAACAAACACATGATTTCTAAACACTTGATCATATAATACCCTAAACTGCTGATGCACAAATGTATTAATTTTATGCACATTTGAATGAGCTGTCAAGTCTCTCATAAAAAGGTTTGCTGGGTTAAGTGCTGGCCCTGCACAGTCCTGTGATGATTTAAATGCACCTTCTAGACTGACTGGCCAATAAGGTCCTCTCTAATTTACATAGTCGACACTTAAACAGGCTTTAACTCTGCAGAGTGTGCAGGTGGGCTGTGTCCCATTATTATCACAGTTAGGAATTCATTAGTAAAGTGAAGGTTGTAGAAAGGTGTGCATGTTTCAGTTAAATATCATAAATAAAACAGTCCCAGCCCACTATAAATAGACTTTACCTTAAATATAATAAAATATGATAAATGAACTACTTCCCTTGTTTGCATGAGTGTGTGAATCCATTTAACATCTTCTGCATGAAACATCATTCATTACTGGTCAGTAAAACATTCAGATGTGTATTTATATGCTTTCACTCAAACCAACGCTTTCACTTTAAGATATTCCACAGCTCACTGATTTAAAAGGAATTTGAATGATGCAAATCTCCTGTAAAAAGTCACTCCTTTTTCTGCTTTATTTCCAGTGATACTGTGAGACTGACTGAGAAAGTTCGTCCTCGATATTGATCGAAAAAATGATTTGCAAATAAATAAATAAGAAGTCATTTTTTGTTTCCAGTAAATCATCAGAACCTCCTTGTTTTATTAGCCTGGATGATATTTATTGACATTCTGTGTATTTGCCAATTTCATGCAATATAATATAATATAATATGAACTGATATGGTTTCTGAGATATTTTAGCATATTTTTGAATAGTTCAGCACATGTTTTTCTTTGATTCAGCATTTAAAAATTCTAAAAATAAAATGCGAGTTGAAAGGACTAAATGTCAGCCTAATCTCAGAATCGCCCTCAGCACTCCGGTTTGTATCCTGGGGCTCTGACTGGTGACGTAACAGCGCTGGGTGACTTTATCCTCACCTGGAACAGTAAAGGATTCGCTAATTTGTCTTTGGCTTCCGCTGCAAGTGTTACCAAAGCACAGGTACGGAACACTAGGAGACTAGGACGAGGTCAGTGGTGCAGACTTCACGCAGTGGAAGAAACAGATATCAGATGTATGTGCATGACTTTCTCGTCCTCTCATCTGTTTCATAGTTTTGGTTTGTCTTTTTTGTTTATATTCCCTGCCTCAGGATGACCTCGTGGATTTAAAATCGGTTTCCTGACAAAGTTTCTAGTCCTCCAAAGAGGGTGGCGGTGGGGGCAGGGAAAAAGGGAGGAGGGGGCTAATATTTATACACCCATGGAAAAAAGGCGCCATCATTAGGTTCAGGTTAGGACCATGTGTTGCAGTGGTGGACGAGGTCTCGAGGCCACCACGGTGCAAAAACAGGTCATGGTTTCACCTCTTACCACACTGGTCGAAGTTTATATTTCACTGAAATCTGTAAATACTCTCCTCTGGGTTATTTTTCTTGGGTTTACACACAAACTGTAGTTTTAATGTACATAGGGGCCCGGTGCTGGTACCAGGATGTCACTAAGTGGGTGAGAGTGTAGAAAGGGAGAAAACAAGCATCTCTAAATATCCTCCTTTGGGTTCTACACACATTATATAATTGTGTCATGAATGAATGGAAAAAATGAACCGTTACTGTGAACAGATACCAAGATTTCCCTGAAGGCCGTATGGAACGGTGCACAACGGAGCGACGCCAGCTCTGAGGCCTTCAAAGGTTCAAGGTTACGCCAATTCGTTTATCCTTGGTCACTCTTCACTGTTAATCAGGAAAAACATGCATGGCTGAATTTGTATGATACTAATACTAACTGGTGGTCATAGATTTCCATTACTCGTTAGCTACACTATATGGACAAAAGTATTGGGACACCTGACCATTACAGAAACATGGACTTTAATGACATTGCATTCAAATCCATAGACTTCAATCTGGAGTTGTTCCCCCTTTTGCAGCTCTAACAGCTTCCACTCTTTTTGGAAGGCTTTCCACAAGATTGTGGAGTTTCTATGGGAATTTGTGTCCATTCACTCTGTAGAGCATCTATTAGGTCAGACACTGATGTTGGACGAGAAGGTCTGGATCTCAATCTCCATTCCAGTTCATCCCAAAGGTGCTGGATGGGGTTGGGGTCAGGACTCTGTGTGGACCAGTCAAGTTCTTCCACACTGAACTCCTCCAGCCACGTCTTTATGGAGCTCGCTTTGTGCACTGGGACACAGTCATGCTGGAACAGAAAACGTTCTTCCCCAAACTGGGTCCACAGAGTTGGAAGCACGATGTTGTCCAAAATGTCTTGATCTGCTGAAGTATTAAGTACGGGGCCCAAACCCTGAAAAACAGGTGTGTTCCAAGTAATAAATAAACTAATAATTTTTTATTATAATAACTTATTTATTTATTTGTTTATTTATTTGCATTTTTTAATCTATAATGTGGATAACAGGGTTGAACTTTGTCAGTCAGTCTCACAGTATGAAAAGTAGCAAAACAACAAAAAAGGAAAGACTTTCTATGGGACATTTGTGTGTTGAATCTGTGATCTGTGGGATATTTTATAAACTGTATAATTTGAGTGAAAAATGTTTTTACTGAGTAGTAACAGAAAAGGGAAGTATTTTAATGATCATCAGTAAAATATATTTATAGTGTGCTGGGACTGTTTTTGGGTTCTGTTGTATTAACTTAATTCATCTGAAACATTTCGTTTACCTTCACTGTACTGATGAATTCATAACTGTGATATCAGCGGGACACAGCCCACCTACACTGTGCGGAGTTAAAGCCTGTTTAAGTGTCAGCTAATTAAAGAGGACCTTTTTGGCCAAGTGTGTAGGACAGCAAACACAGGGTTTAGACCAGGGGGTCTCAAACTTTCTATTCAAAGGTCCAAATCTCATAGTAAGGTCATTGGTCTGGGGCGACAAGTGATAAGCAAATCCCTTTTATTAAATTTGCTTAGACATACAACCGAAAGAAATGGTTCTGTTTGCCTATAACTGTTTGCTTTTAAGTCCACTCTCACTTTTGACAGTAAAGTGTAATGTTCACTGTAGTTTTCTGAAAAGATTGAACAATAATCTTGATTACCTTCATTACTTTAATGCCTCAACAAATAAAGTGGCGACGGGACATAACGCCTCCTTCTCCAGAGACTCTTATAGTGACGCAGGTATTTCGCTCACTCGTGCTCGCAGGACCGCGCGTCTGCCCGTTAGCCGTAGCGGACTTGCTAATGTAGCTGCGAAGCCTGAGAATTGACGCGCGCCAACGTTGCGTCATACGTGCGCTGACTGACAACGTGGCTTCGGTTCATCTTTGGTAGAGGTCTGCAACGGGGCGGGACGCCCGCGGGACCCGGCGCAGAAGCATGCGGCGCGGGTCTACATCTGAGAGTTTCTACATCTGAGAGTTTCTACATCTGAGAGTTTCTACATCTGAGAGTTTCTACATTTGAGAGTTTTTTGTGGGAGAGGGCGGGAATAGAGCGATGTGTTCGCGGGAGCGGGACAAAGACATTGTTCTCTGACTCCCACAAAGTATACATTTGCCTTGAATACATTTTACAGTTTGTTTTTATGTGGGGAACTACATATGTGGTAGGCGACCGGACCTGCGGACGTTTGCGCTGCGCGGGAATCTCTGGGACGCCAGGCGGCAGAATGGAAGCGCAATGAACGCAAAGAGCCCTGACTGAGGTCGGAATAAACACAGAGCCGCGCCACAAATTTCAATGTTTCCCTTTATTTCTCTCATTTTGACTGTGAAATGTTTCTATTGCTACTGTTTAGATATTTTTTTTGTTCAGGTCTGTAGCCTAGTTAGAAACGTTGTTGGTTGTATTTTTTTGTGGAAGACAAAATCTCCCCTTATATAAAAGACATTAATTCGCAGCCGGAGTCGTGCCCACACAATATAGCCAATGTTTCATAAATCCCTAAACTCATCATTTATTGAAACATACACTTAATTGCATTGTGTCAGTGCATTCCCAATATGATGTGTGGACTGGGTCCGAAATGACTTGCAGTTTGGTTCGGATATGGACTGGGGTTTGAGAATTGCTGGTTTTGACTGTTTTACATTATTTGTTGAAGTCAGAGCTCTGAGGGTTAACTATAATCAGTCTCAGTTTCCAGTGGACACTGATGGACATTAGGAGGGTCGTACCATAGAGAGCAATTGTTTCTATGTCAGAAATCAGGTTTGAGGCCACAAATCTAATAAATTCTGGTCATTTCCACTGTTTTTGCTGCCTAGACACACTTCTGACTGTTTTTCCAGTGGCCACTCGTGTTCCACTGATTGCAAAATCTCTAAATCTCCTCCTTTGTGTTCAAACGAGAGCTGCACTGATACTCTTACTGGGTCACTTGCCCTCCGTGTTTGTGTATCATCGCAGGTCATGGGAACTGGCAGGAGCGAGAGGAGGGAAAACGGTCAGGGGGTTCTCAGATTACTACAAGGTCAGCAATCAAATTAGGACCGCAACAGCTGTGTAGTTTTCTCGATTTGTGGCCTAGTATCTGACCAGCATTCACCGAAAGGCAGTTTAAATGTTGTCCTAACTGTGAGTTGTTTGTCTATAGAGTTTGTCCCCCAGCGTTTTGTGTATTTAGGATAGTGCATGTTGTACAGAGTATTTTAAGAGTATTTCTGCAGAGCTAATTTGACGTACGTTTACGCTCTTATCCGACATTCTTCAGTGTTTAAGTTAGTCCACATCTGTTCTTCATACATGTAGAGCAAGACTCAAATCCGCTTTTAAGCAAGTTTAATATACAGGGAGTTCTCGGGTTACGACAGACCCGACATACGACGTTTCAAGTTTACAACACTCGCTCCAATAAAAACCTTTAAAAATTGAGACGTGAGTGTGTTGGCCCTTGCTGTGTCGTACTTACGCGGGTGAACTAGTTTGGTTGTGCGTGGTGGAAGAATACGCAGTACTGCGGCGTATGAGTGAGGAAGTTGGCGTCCTCCACGCTTGTCTTCTCCATTTTGGACTGTTAAAAGTGTGAGTGTTTTTACACTCATTTTTTGTCTTTTTTTTTCCGTTACTACAGTACATTTACATTTACATTTACATTTACGGCATTTAGCTGACGCTCTTATCCAGAGCGACGTACATCAGTGCTCAAGTAGTCCACGTCTGTATCTTAGACCTGTAAAGCAGTACAGTGTACTAGTACAGTATATTTATGTCCTTTTCTGTTTTCTGTGGCTTAGTTGTGTTTTTACGTTCTAGGTTATGATTTTACAGCTGTGTTAGGATCGGTAAGTGACTCAGGCTGGGGTGTGTTTCAACTAACACCAAGATTCGGGTTACATCACTGTCATAGCAACAGAACTGCGTCGTAACTCGAGGACCCCCTGTACAGGAAAAGATGTATAAGAGATAAGCAAGAGGACTGGTTAAGATAAGATAAAGCTTTATTAGTCCTACCAGTGGGCAAATTTACATTGGTTAGTCACCAAGGTGCTCCTTGAAGAGGTGGATCTTCAGACGACGCTTGAGGGATCGGAGGAAGAAGTTCGTTCCACCACTGGCGGGCCAAGACTGAAAAGAGTCTCGATGCAGGTCTTCCTCTCCTTTTGAGCAGCGGAGGTTCAAGACGTGCGGTGCTTGAAGCCCTGAGAGGACAAGAAGTGATCAGCTTGATCAGAGCTGATAAATAAGGAGGTGCAAGTCCGTTCTTGGCCTTGAAGGCGAGTGTTAAGGAATTTGAACTGAATGTGAACGGCCACAGGGAGCCAGTGAAGGTTCTGTAGTAGAGGCGTAGTGTGTGAGAATTTTGAAACATTGAAGAATGAGCTGAAGTGTCTCGTTACCTTCAGTGGAAGTCCAGCCAGTAGGGAGCTGCAGTAGTCCAGTTCAGAGATGTCCAGAGACTGGAGGAGTAACTGTGTAGCTTCAGTGGTGAGAAAGGGTCAGATTCTTTTATTTCAGACTTCTTGTGTCTGTGTCTATGTGTGACTGTGCAGTCGTAACAGAAGCAGCTTCCGTCCAGATCGGATTCATCATTTCCATGGAACTTGTTGCATGAAGCAATTTAAAATTTCCAACACATTTGAATTCTTCACTACATAATGAAATTATATGGTCATATTGTCAATATGGCACGTCACTCTTTCTGCTCTGGTGGTGTTATTTACTTATTCTCAGGCATTTTGCTGATAGGTCTATATATTTGTTTTTCATGTACATTTATTACATTTCTACCACATTTGACTTCTTGTTCAGTTTTATATATGGTAAGCCTCTTTAAAAAAAAATCATATTCAAGCAGCAATTAACCCTACTGGATGTCGGTCTCTGCTGCTGTAACAACTCTAATCCTTCAGATCCCAAAATAATCTGCTCTGGGATGTAAATTTAGGAGGGGAATCATGTGGTGCAGCTCACAGTAACACCAGGCTAATAGATAAGCTGTTAGTGCTGGTTCTAGCTAATCCAGATGGTTTGGGCTTAAAAGTCTTGAGCGCCTCATTTCTTTATGTTTTCCCTGAATCTCCTTGTTGGTGCGAACATGCTCTTTTTGATCTTTGTTATACTGAGGAGATTAAATGAAAGAAATGTGAATAAATGTTTTACTGACAGGCTGCAAAGTGTCTAAAGACACAAGTTTCCTAGATAAACGAGTTTCAGGCCAAAGGTGCCCTGGCTAATACGTCATGTTGGCACCATTCAGCACCACCAGTATACTGATCACCGCCTGATCATCTGGAATCATCTGCTCCTGGTTCTTCACTGGTTCAGGA
>JBBPCX010067710.1:0-12961 GCA_037974365.1 Hydrocynus forskahlii | reverse complement strand
GGACTCTGTAAAGCTGCTTTGTGACAACCTGGTTGTAAAAAGCGCTATATAAATAAAACTGAATTGAATTGAATATAAAGTTCTGCACAGTTAAGTTGAAATAACTTAAAAAAGCCAGTGAAATCGGTTGACTTTTATTTTTTAAGTTCAGCCAACCTTTTATTTTTTACAGTGTAGGTAAGCACACAGCACTCAGACATTTGGGTCCCAAGCTGGCTTTCACAGAGCCTTCACCTAAACTTGCCACAACCATGAGTACTCTGGTTCTAAGGAACCGCTTACCTACCTTGCTATGTGCATGTGTGAATGTTGATTCCTGGTGGGAATCTTATCTCCTTGGATTGGAGCGTTCACAGATCAAAATGCGTGGTTTACCGGCTCTCTTGTTTATATCCGCAATTGGGCTCTTCCATCACACAACAAAGGGCGGACTTGTCAGATTATTCCGTTCGTGTCACGTGATGGAAAGATTTTACAAATGACTGAAATTCAGTTGTTTTATTGTAAAAAGGATTTGTTAATTTATAATTCCACAAATCATGGCATACTCAGCTACTTTCTTATGTCCAACAGTTACCACTGTGTCTCCATTCTTAATTAGCGTAATTGCATCAGCAATCACATCATTGTTCTTCTCCCTCATCAGGTGCTGCGATGGAAAGGCCTCCATCCTAGATGCGCTGAATCACTTCTGTGCATGGTTTGAAGTCCAAAACGACATGGCAGTAAGGAAGAACACCCCACACTCCAATGACCAGGTGCTCTGTCTAACTTTGGTTGATGTGAGGAAAACCTGCGGAACCTACAGAAAGCTGCTGGACCAGACAAAATTCTTGGCTGTATGCTCATAGGATGTGCAGACCAGGTGGCAGATGTTCTCACAGACATCTTCAGTATCTCTCTGATCACTACCATCATTCCAACATGCTTCAAAGCCACCACCATCATTCCCATACCGAAAAAGTCGTCAGTGCCCTGCCTCAATGAATATTGCCCCATTGCACTTGCACCAATCATCATTAAATAATTTGAGAAGTTCGCTCACTGGACCCCCTGCACCTGTGGAGCAATGCACAGCTCACACCACATCATCAAGTTCACCACTGTACACAACTGTGGTGGGTATGAGGAAGTGCAATGGCTGTCCCTGAATGTGGATAAAAACAAAAGAGATGGTTTTTGACTTCTGTGGGGCATAATATGATCACTCTCTGAGCATCTGCGGCTCCTTGGTGGAGATCGTCCAAAGGACCAAGTTTCTTGGTGTTCACATCACAGAGAACCTCACATGGACCCTCAACACCAGCTCCATTACCAAGAAAGCCCAGCAGCATCTCTACTTCCTGCAGAGACTGAGGAGAGCGCACTTTCCACCCCCAATCCTCAGCACGTTCTACAGAGAGACCATTGAGAGCATTCTCTGTAGCTGCATCACAGCCTGGTATGGGAATTGTGACATTTCAAAAGACCCTACAGAGGATTGTGAGGACAGCTGAGACATGTCTCTGCTGCTAGAATACAGTAAGCCAAAACACTGTACTCATGCAGACGGTGGTTACTGTCGATTGTTGTCTTGTCTAGTTGTTTTGTTGCATCCAGGAAACAAGAGGTCTCTCTTGCCTCAACTAAGGTCAGTGTTCATGTCTGTCTTTAATAGGTACATCATAAAAATATTTAAACATGTTGGTGGTAGTGGAAAGGTGTAGGGGTTGCTTTGCTGTAATGGGACCTGGACAACTTTTTATTTTATTAATTCTGTTCAGCACCAGGAGAATGCCTATGTATTTGTCCATGATCTGAAGCAGGAACATAATTTAGGCAGATAAACTGATACAAAACAGAAGAGCAAAATGGGAACAGTTTACCCAAAATTTCAGTTTACATAATATCTCTGTCGTTGATAAGCCAAGACATGTTTGGTGCTTCTATAGTTTTGCTTTTGTAGTCATCTGAGGTAACAGGAACATTGTGAAATGTTATTTTTTTGTTTATAAGCATATATTTCTAATATATTTTATAGTATTTCAGAGCATTTTTACCTTTTTTTATATCAAAATCTTAATTTAAATGATCCAAGGCATCTTAATGAGGTATGTTATAAGAACCATGGCTGGTGAACAGTAGAACAGAGACAAAAAAAGAAATGCAGCAGTAGTGATGAGCAGGGTATGGCTACAGGTTGAAACTGGCATAAGTATTGAGTGAGACTTTAGAACTGAGCAATAAGAAAACTATTGTACCTGTGCCTATAGATGTGTTTCTCTTAACTGTCATGCCAGTGGCCAGTATGGGCTATAGCCTCATCCAACGCTATACATACCTTAGCTTGTATGAGCTTGTATGAGTTCTTTGGAAGCATGCATGTTGTATTATTACTGTACCAAAACTCTGTACTTCTACTGAGTTGCTCTTTTGATGAATAATAACGTAATCATTTCTAAGAGGGTTTTGTTTTTCACAGGTGAACTAATAAGTAATTAGGTGAACTAATAAATAATTGCTCAAATAGGGACAAAATAATTTTTATATTGATCATGTCTTGTCCCTCAAACAGTGCATACAAACACAGTTTTACACTCAAGAGATACTGAATAGTGGCTGTAAAACAGTGCGTCACAGCTACCTTTGTCCCTGGTGAGGATAAGTGTCAGCCTCTATCAGGACTAGATCCATTTGTATTTCAACTCAGAGGTATCGATTGGGTCATGGTGTCTGCTTGCTAAATGTAAGTCACTAAAAACTGTTCATGCTGCACTTTTTTAATTGTATGTTTTTTGAAATCTTCAAGTCAAGAGTAACTGTTGTTTTAATTTTCAAGCTTAAAAAAAAACTTTCAGAATAATATATCTCTCCAGTATCAACTGAAAGTCTACAATCCATATTTTGGATAGAATTTCTCCTTTTGTATATGGTCTGCAGGTAAAATTATTAATATCAAATTACATCTAATTTTTATTATCATCAGTGGCAACCACTGAGGGTTTATGGCAATCATAATGTATGGTCAATTTTCTTATCCTGTTATTAAGATTTATTGACAGAGTCATCCAGTAACATTCAGATCAGAAACCATCGTTGGAATTTTATATATTTACATTGCTGTGTAGCTGTATAACTGTTGATGCATACATTGTCAAGTTGTTTGAAACACTAATTTGCCTTATTCTATTGTGCATTTGCTAAGAGCAGCTTTTTGTGGCAAACAAGATTCAAATGATGATTGATCCTGTATGTTTTTTCTCTGGTCATTAGTTTGCTTTGCGATTAAACACTACAGCATTGCTAAAGTCTTTGTACTGCCTCCTAAGAAGATCTCTGTTATAGCTTTTCTGTTCTAGCGCAGAAGCATGTCTCATAAGGCTGTTTGCTGTGGCCTCAGTAGCCTGGAGCTTCTGCTCATGGTCCTGTTCCTGCTGATGACTGGAATCACAGTGGGACTTATCACAGTCTTAGCCATCAACATCAACTCCCAAACACGTAATAACTCATACACTTAACCTAACTCACCGAAAAAATACTTTAGATGGAGAGTAGGTTTCAGATACATGTATACAATGGTTCCAGTGATCTACTCCTCTGCATTTTCACAAGTTTCAAATATAATAACAACAAGTACAATAACATCTGAAAATACATTTTGGAGTCTAGTATATACATTTGTCACTATAAAACATATTACTGTAACTAAAATGATCTACTTTTTTAAATAATACATCTAATCTTTTGAACAATAGTGAATGTGTAGTGAGAGGTGCATATTTGTGATTCACTAACAGCAATAGAATACTGGATAGAGTAGGTGTTTTTATTGTATCAGTACTGTGCATTTACATTATAATACAATATTACAATTAACTTCTGTTCATTATTTTGTTTTTCATTCTTATTTGTTCTTCCACTTATATTTGTGTGTGCCAAACACAGAGGAGCCAGAATACCCTATTCCCTCAGCAAAGCCTCCAGAGAGCCCCTATCTGATTGGTGTGGGCAGAGCAGACTGCACTGGACCAGTAGCAGATGTACCCCTGGTGAGTAGCCGACATTGCTTATGGATTAGGAAAGAGTTTTGTACCTTCTCTGCATTTTGTGTTTAACCAAAACCAAAAGCAATATGTTTCTGGAAATTCACCTATCAATAAATATAAACTTCAAATGGGCAAGCCTGGGGCTGGGCTGGCCACTACCCCCACTACAGTCACTCATGCTAAAATGAAAAACTAAACCTATTCTAAATGTATCGTAAATAGCAGTAGATTATTATAATTAATAGAATTCCATTATCAATATCCACTCCAAAAAACGAGTTTTACAGTTTCTCTATTTTGCTATTAAATAACACATTTGTGGATAGATCATGAATAGAAGTTCATTATGGATGAGGCTTTCCAAACCCAAATAAGACAATAGCGATAAAGTTTATGACACTGTATTTGATATGTTCTTCATTAGAAGTTACTAAATAATCTGGTGTATTGTGATTAATCTGGCATGTTTTTAATAAGATGGGCTATGCTAACATGGATCAGACCGCAGGAGGACTCCACACTCGCTTGTTCAGCAGGGCCTTCATTGTTGACGACGGAAGCAAAAGGGTGGTATTCGTGAGTGCAGACATAGGCATGGTCTCCCAAAGACTGAGACTAGAGGTAACTTCATGGTCCTGAAAAGAAAAGCTCTTAGAAGCTTATGTAAAAATCATGACAGTGTGAGAAGTGTCTAAGCAAGGCTTTTATAATGTAGTCTAAAATCTCGTAAAAATGTAAGCGCTTGTTTTTTAAATAAAATCTATAATGCATTTATAATTACAGAATAGTTTAATAAGGCATAATACATTTCAGTGTATATTATAATAATAAGAAAGGTGCTATAACAATAATGAATGTGTTCGGTAAGAAGCTGCAAACATTTTTCTTTATTGTGGATGTTGTAGGTGCTGAGGAAGCTTCAGCTGAAATATGGAGATCTTTACAAACAGGACAACGTGATGCTGAGTGGAACACACACACACTCTGGACTGGCCGGGTATTTCCAGTACACCCTATTTATGATCGCCAGTAAAGGCTATATCAAGTCATCTGTTGAACCCATCGTCAATGGAATTGTAAAGGTGCCATTTGTTGATCTTGTCTTTGTTGTTTAGAACAACTGAAGCCATGGAGATATTTGTTAATATCAGTTGTTCATGTCATTTTTAATAATATAGCAGATTGCTCTGTGCCGATTATTTAGTGTTTATGAAATAAAATCTCCAACCAGAGCATTGACCTGGCACATAATAATATGAGGCCTGGGAGAATCTTTCTGAGCAAAGGAGAAATTGTGCATAGTAATCTCAACCGGAGCCCGCATTCATACATGAACAATCCCGAAGAGGAAAGGAAAAGGTAAAATTTATTTAATATTTTATGTCAAATATTAAAAACAAATAATGTAAAACATTTAGAATACTATATACTGGATACGTATAGTCGACTGACTGTTAATTGTTGTCTTTTTGATATGTATCTTGTGAAATGAAGTGAAATGAAAGCTGACATGGATTGCATTGGGAATCTTTTCTAGATACAAATCCAATACTGATGAGCGGATTGTGAGCCTGAAGTTTACACATTTGGATGGGGATGGAATGGGAATTTTCAGGTAAGATAGCTTTAAACCAATGTTTAAATCAAACTGGCTTTTGAGACATAATGCTGTGTGCATATTATCGAAGCTTTACAACTTTGCATTTAGCCATTTAAATTTCAAAAACATGCAAGCAGTATTCCTAAAGATATCATTTAAGCCACACAAAAGAATGTGTTCAATCATAAATGATTAAAAACGAGCATACAGATACCTCTAAATATTTAGTCATTAAAAATTAAAACATATATGAATATGCGGTTTGAAGTGCCTCAGGACATTCAGCCATTAACCCCTGTTCGCATAATTTCCATTTAATGTCTGATAAATGCTGTATTTACGTTGTCTTAATAGTTTTAGGATACATAAGGAAATGTGAAGATATTTCAAGAAATCGTACTTTGTTGCTTTCCCATCATATCAGCCAACCGAAATAAGCATGTCAGGTCTTCCCCTTACTCCTAAATGAGGGCAGACGCGTTTGCAGACATTCATCCTTGAATACTTTATTTTCATAAACCAAAACAAAACTGGCACGAGGACCAGTAACAGGATTCAAGCATTACTTTAAACAAAAGGTATGAGGAGAAGCAAAAAGGCAGAATGACGGTGGAATGACGCTAAGGTCCAACACTAATGAACTTAAATACAAAACCCAAAACTTCACCAACCAATAACCAAACACAAACACTTAACTAAACCTAAACACAGCTGTAACTAATATTAATGAAAACCCATCACCCATCATAATAAAAGTCCAAAACAAAACCTAAATCCAAAAACTAAACAAGGATGGCCTCTAGCGGCCGCTGACAGGACATGACAGTACCCCCGCCCTCTAGGGTGCCACACCAGGGCGCCAACAGACCACCAAAACCACCCTAAGGGTGTGTGTGGGGGGGGTAAGCGGTGGCAAAAGAAAGGGTCCTGTGGGCCCCACCTGGCCGCCTCTTGGCAGTGTCCATCCTGGCCAGCACTCCACATGGCCAGGGCAGCCAGGGTGGGTCCCATGGTCTCTTCTTTTGTCTCTTAGGACAGAGCCTCCTCTGGGGAGCCCCGCTGTGTCGTCCAGAATGGAGCCCCCTACGGGGAGCCCCACCGTGTCCTCCACAACGGAGCCCCCTACGGGGAGCCCCGCTGTGTCCTCTAGAATGGAGCCCCTTACAAGGAGCCCCTCCGTGTCCTCCGGGACTGAGCTCCCTCCGTGGAGCCCCTCCCTGTCCTCCAGGACTGAGCTCCTTCCGTGGAGCCCCTCTGTGTCCTCCATGACCGAGCTCCCTCCTCGGAGCCCCTCCGTGTCCGCCGGGACCGAGCTCCCTCTGTGGAGCCCCTCCGTGTCCTCCAGGACTGAACTCCCTCCACAATCAAACCCCCTCCGGTGAGCTACTCCATGGCCTCCAGGTCCGAGTCCCCTCTGTGGAGCTCCATGTGAGCTCTCTAAGACCCAAATACCCCCCCCTAAAAAATTCTGGGGGAGACCCCCAGCCGCACCCCCCTTCCAAGGGCATGCTTCCAGCGTGCTAGGGGGTCCTGGTCCCCTCCAGGGTGTTGGTGGAGTGTGCAGCGGCCCGGCTCGGTTTTCTGCCCTGCTATGGGCATTAGAGGCCCTGCTCTCTGCTTTAGCGGCCCTGCTCTCGGCTTTAGCGGCCCTGCTCTCGGCTTTAGCTGCCCTGCTACTGGCTTTAGCGGCCCTGCTACTGGCTTTAGAGACCCTGCTACTGCGTTAGCCTCCGCCGCTACGCTACCTGCATTAGCCTCCGCCGCTGCGCTACCTGCATTAGCCTCCACCGCTATGCTACCTGCGTTAGCCTCCGCTGCTACGCTACCTGGCTGCCTGGCCTTGAACCATGTCGGCGGCTGTGTTGCTTTGGACCGTGGCTGCTTGGCTCTGCACCGATGGCGGTTTCAACACTCAGGAGCGTCGCACCGCTTTTTGGGAGCATAGTCTCGACGCTCGGGAGCGTATTCTCATAGAGCGCCGAGATGGGCAGCATCGCCTTGTGGGGAACCAATGAACTTAATACAAAACCCAAAACTTCACCAACCAATAACCAAAGACAAACACTTAATTAAACCTAGCAGTAACTAATATTAATGAAAACCCATCACCCATCATAATAAAAGTTAAAAAAATAAATACAAAAACTAAACAAGGATGGCCTCTAGCGGCCGCTGACGGGACATGACATGGCATTGTGCATATTTAAAAATAGAAGCATACTAAAGTTGCGGTTGATGAAAGAAATTATTGTGGCATACAAAACTGACCTTCTTCAAAACAACTTGTACAGAGGAGAAATGTTCTGGGCCTGACGCTGTCAAAACATGTTTTTATTAATAAAGCTTAGACTCTGTTAAGAGGGCACTATGAAAAGTCTTAATACAAAAACAGTAATCAACTGGCAGCAAGAGTGTGATTATGTTATTGTAAAATAAATGTTTTTTATTTATAGCATCTTGCAGTTGACTAATTTGTTATAAACCTTTCTTCCCCTAAATTAATTTAGCAGTTTATAAACAATAGTCACACTCTATAGAGTTAAAGACATTTTTGTTAAGAAAAAGGCTATAATAAACTTTACTGGTTGTCTGTTGTCCCTAAATCTCTGTCCAACACTGGCTACAAGCGCAGAACGCAAAACCATTACAAAAGAAAGAAAAAATGTGCAGCTTCTTGTTGCACTTTACTTTTTATTTTTAAATTATGCTGGAAACAGCACAGAAAAAATGCTTAGTCCAGTGTCAACAAAAGCAAGACCAAGCTTTCTGTTTCAAAATGTCTTTAGCTTTTTGCTGAAAATAGTGCAATGAACATGCAAGGCATTTATATTCAGAAATATTAACTATATCACTTTTTAAACTAACCCCATAAAGCAGGGGTGTCGACCTCCAGTCCTGGAGGGCTGTGGTCCAGCATGTTTTGATGATTTCCCTGCTCAGAAACACCTAGTTCACCTCAGTTAATTGTCAGGTTTAGTGAAAGTGTTTGAGGAGCAGAACCATCACAGTGTGCTGGACACCGGGCCTCCAGGACCAAAGCTTGACACCCCTGTCATAAAAGGAACAACATACAATATAATATTAAAACAGTGTTTAGAATACTAAACCACATCTGCTGTAGAAACTACATCAGTTTTCAAAGCTACAGACAGGTACACTACATCATAGAATAACAACAAAACTCTGAAAAAGAAAGACATTGTCATGAGATGGTCCTGTCCGGACCGAGGAAAGAAGATGGAGGCACAGGCGCAGACTTGCATGATCTGAGTGCTTTAATAAACATAGAACAGAACAAACAAACAAAGGTAATACTATTGACTAGAAGAGGCAGACGCAGACTGGGGAGAGAACCCAATAAATACCCAACCGGGGGCTAATCAGCCCTCAGGTAAACTATAGAGTTAAAGGAAGTAAGGAGCTGGAAGAATGGTATAGTTGCAGCCACCATCAGCTTTGAGCCTACAGAGTAATTTGTCTGAAAACTGTAAGCTGAATTCAGTGTTTTGAGCTGTTTAGCACGGCTAGTGGACTAACGGAGGAGTTGGAGACTGCAGTGTGCCACGCTTTTGCATGTCACTGGTGAAGAAGTGATAAAAGTCAGTAACACATTTGACTTCTGAGGGTGAGAAAGACAAACACTGAAGTACTAAAGCACAAGTCTAATGAATACTGTGAACCAAGAAAAAACATGCTATACACAAACTTTGTGTTTTTACACGGACTGTCAGTTACAGTAGATTCATATGTCAGGTCTGAAATGCAAAGCAAAGGACTGAGAGTTTGGAGAATTGCACAGTTCACTGATAGAACTGCGACAGAATTGTGTGCAGTATGAGGAACGACCAAGTAAGAAGCAGGTTACTAAGAGAGAGACAGTGCACAAAATCCTGACAGTCAAGACAAAAAACGGCTACAACCACAACTACAGCTGATGTGGCTTCAAGCATGCAATTAAACATTCAGCTCACAGGGAATGAAAGAAACACTTCTTCAAAATGCAGGTTAGTGGTTTACTCAGGGCACAAGATGGCCACATAGGGCAAGAAATCCCTTTGCCTGTGACTACAAAGGACGAAAACACAAGAATCATACAGAAAGCTGCTCTAGCAATACACAGAAAGTCTACATGTCAGAAGCTGGGCATAGTAAAGAGACTGCACTTTGTTCGGAAAGACAAAGATCTATTAAAAGACTTGGATGATCTGGAATAGACTGCTTATACTGGAGAGCACCACATATAAGTGGACAACACAGTAAAGTCGGTGGTGCATGCTCCCAGGAAGAAGTAATTGCTGAATTACACCTGATGGGTGTCATAACTAAGCAGACTGAATGGACTGAGTGATCCCAAAAGCAATAAAAATCAAGCAATAAAAAGGGATCAACTGCTGACTGTGGAAGAACTGATAACCCATGGACCTAATGCTAAGTGTTTTTCAGTACTGGATGCCAACGTTTTGCAAATCAAAGCTCTAAATTGTGCACAATAAACACTCCCAATAGGGCAGTATTGTTTCCTGCATTTACTTTTTGGAATATCATTGGCATCAGAAGTGTTCCAGAGGACTGTGGTGCAGATGATGGAAAGCCGTAGAGCAGGGGTGTCAAACTCCGGTCCTGGAGGGCTGGTGTCTAGCACAGTTTGATGATTCTTCTCCTCAAACACATTCACTAAACCTGACAATTAACTGGCGAGGTGAACCAGGTGTTTCTGAACAGGGAAATCTCCAAAACATGCTGGACCACGGCCCTCCAGGACTAGAGGAATAAAAAGCCTAGTAGGCCTTGATGACCTGCTATTGTGGTTGAGACTCACCAGAACAGCGTGATCACAGGTTTGTGAAGTTGCTAGAGAGGGCCAGAGAAAACAGCCTCAAGCTAAACAGAAACAAATGCAAAATGAGTATGAGAGAAATTATGTATAATGGCCACATTCACTGTGCCAGTGGATTGAAACCAGATGAGAAGGTGAGAGCAGAAGGTAAACAAGAACTCCTCACATTCATAGGTGTAATACAATATCTCACAAAATTCATATCCAGCTTATCAGAAGTCAGTGCTCCTTTGAGGAATAGTGCTCCCATTGCACTTATTTTCTAAGCTGTGCAGATAATATTCAAATTGTTAATTGGTTAATAGGCAATACTGACTTTTTCAGAATTTTGGGATGTGGATTCAAGATCATGTAAACCATTAAAAAATACAGTTCAAAATAAATACTGTTGACCATTGCTTTAACCAAGAGATACATTTGAAAAACAACAATGCAGTCCTATAAGCAAGTCAGAATATCTATTTTCAAGATAATTGTATTATGCTTTAATATACAATTTTGTTGCTTGCAGTTGTGTAAACAAACCGAGCAGTATTAGGTGAAGAGTTGCAGGTATGGATGTTGTCTTCTCAATGTCAGCTGCAGTGGTAGATTCCTAGAAAATAAAAGTGAAATAAAAAGTGCACTCTTAAGGTGAGTCATTATTATATAACTGGAGGAAGGCAGAATGTACAGTAGCAAGAAGATTTAGCTCTGTAAAGGTCTCTGAGAAATGTGCTCAAAATTGTCAAATCACTACTATTATGTATGCCACTAGGTCCACGTACATTATTTTTTAAAAAATAACCTTGCCTTAAATGTTTAATCTGCGCTACTGAACTACCACCCAATGACGAGTATGCAGTGAAGTCATTTGTTACCTCAACTTATGAAATAACGTACATAGACTGTAAAAGGTTTACTGTCAAAGCGATAATTGTGCTTCATAAATTCACTGGCAAAATATGTGTCCATTTATAAACTTTAAAAAATTTTGCTTATTTAATTAATAGGTAATAATCTGTCAAATTCTACCTAGCTGCAATCATACACGGATTCTTATTGCTTAGCTGCAATCATCTATGAAATTCTAGCCAGCTGCTTGCAAGCTGTTCTATAATGACATTCAAAGATTCAGTAACGCAAACAAATTTGAAATGTCTTCAGTAGAATTTGAAAGTATTTCTGAATTCAACTTGCGGCAATTAACACATGCTCATCTTGTTGTCTGATTAATTGGCAAAAATAATCCTTTCTAGCTAGGCGCTGACGTGTACATGATAAGTAATAAAAACAATCTACAACCATCACTGATAGAATTTGAAACAATTTACAGATTGAATAGAAATGCTACGCACCAAATAGTAAAATGGTCGGATATGGGTTAAAAAAAAACAATTGCTCCATCTTCACATGTGCAGTTCAGCTTTGTTCTTCTCAAACAATGCAAAAAATATGGCATGGCATTGTTACATAAGATCCTTTGGATGGTTGATTAGCAGTAATTTGCTGTACTTTAGGAATACACTATACGTTCTGTTAAAAATCAGACAACAAAGTGTGACTATAAAGCTGAGTATGGTCTGGGCACCAAAATGTCCACACACAAGGTGTAACTAAAAAAAATCAAGTTCAAGGCTAACTATGAAAATAGTCATTCTTATCAGTTAATTGTCAGATATACTATCAGAACATCACATACATTAACTACATTTGTGTGGACGTTTTATATCTAAAAATGTCCCATCACCATACAAGTAGTATAGTGATTTCAGCCTGTGGGCCCCAAGGGGGCAGCAGTGGAACAGCTAAGGGGCCTTTGGCATCTTTTGTTTTATCATAACATTTTGCTAAAATATACAGTTATTGAAGTATTAACTATTACAAATGTTATTTGTAATAATCACTTGCAACATTAAATCATCATATTTCGGTGGAGCTGTTGATTAGTCATGCAAAATGCATGATTGACATAACTGGCATAATCAGCTAATTATATTCATACAATCCTTGTACATTTGGAACCCTTGTACATCATGGATAAATAGCTGCATAAAGAAAATATTCAGATCATTTTTCACATTGTGACGTCTATGGTCAGTGGCCACTAAAGGCCGCCATTGTCTATTTTATTTAGGACTTTTATTTTGAATTTGTGTTCTATGTATTCATGGTGTCTGGTGTCATGATGTCTTTAGTTACAGCTGTTTAGTGTTTTAGTTTAAGTGATTGTACGTGTTGATTGGTTCATGTCCTAGTCCTTTGTGTATTTAGTATGCATCATGTCTCGCCCTTATGTCGGTCCACCATCTTCTGTGCCTAGTGTTAAAGGGGACGTATTATGTAAAACTCACAAGTTATAACAGGTATATGGGCTTTACAAAACATGTTTGTGACGTTCTTTGCACAAAATCACTCTCACATAAAGAGATATCGGCAACTATATTCTTCACAGTTTCGGTCCTTTTCAAAATGAGTCGTTTCAGGCTCTGTCCCTTTTATGCAAATAAGATGTTGCTG
>JBBPCX010067709.1:2500-10170 GCA_037974365.1 Hydrocynus forskahlii | reverse complement strand
TGGGGATCTGGAGTGGAGGACTCCACCTCTGATTCCGTACCAGGACTTACATATTGCCATTTTTCTTTGTGATTCATTGTGATTCTTTTTTTCTTATTCTATTCATGGTTTTCAGCCCAGTATATCCTGAGTTTTGGAACATTTAAATTTTATTTAACATTGCATCATTTCACTGCGCCATTTTTGACCTGCCCATTACGACACAAAGTCCATATTTTAGGCTGTGCAATATACAAAACACTACTGCCCACAACAGAAAGGCTTTGGGATGTTTTGCCCAGATTTGCTGTCCTTCTGATAACCCTACACACACACACACACACACACACACACACACACACACACACGCACACACACATATCCCTTTACATAAGATTACAGTTAGAAAGAGCTTTCTATCTGGTGGAGTATTCAAAAACTGATTTCATACATGAGCATACTTGCAGGCACAAGCCAAAAAAGAGGCGGGCATCTGGTAACGGCAGGAACCCACAAAACCCTGCGTGTTGGGGAGCATTCCAGAACAGGAGGGCACAGGAAGTGGCTCAGCACTCCGCACCACAGTGGCGCGCGCGTCACTACGGCCCCCCTCCCGAGCTAGCGTAAGGAGATCTTGTGTTCTTGCCATGTTTATCCCAGGCCCAGGCCAAGCAGGCCCGCTCTCCCCAGAGCTCAGGCAGGCGGTAAAGTAGGCCACGGCCCGACAGGACACATTCGGAGATCAGCGCAGGCTACCCACGCGTCCGCTGGGATTCAGTTGTGGAAACGCACAGCGTATATTTGGATCTGTGAAAATTTTGACTAAATAAGTAAAGCAAAGTGGCCCCTTATAGTCACACCGCAGCACACAGTGTGAAATTCTCTTTTTGCATTGAACCCATTCACCAAGCGAAGCAACATGAGGGGAGCAGCGTGTGGGCATGGTACTTTACTCAAGGGAACTTTAGTGATGACACTAACAGTCCAGGGTTTCAAACCCACAACCTTCTCATCACCCTAATCACTAGGCCAGCAGCAGACCCTAAAGTTTGTTGTTTTGGAGAATGCAGGCATCGATCCCTCAACCTCTCGCATGCTAAATGCCTGTAAACCCCATGACCACAAAGTTGCAGGTTTAACCCCCCCCCACTTTCTACCATTGTGTCCTTAATCAAGACCCTTAATCCTCAGTGTCTCCAGCGGAACTGTCCCTGTAACTAATGGCTGTAGGTTGCTCTGGATAAGGGTGTTTAGAAAGGGGACTTCTTAAAGGGGTGTAATGATACAAAAACATCACAATTAGGGATGGACATTTCAAACAAAAATACTATTTGACATTCTCTGGCAACTATTCACCCATTCTTCAAAGGTAGGTATAAGGTATCGTGCTGCATTTTTTAATAGAATAGTGGAAACTATTCCAATTTATCAGTATGTCTGTATTTCACAATGTTTGTATAATTAAAAAGGGACTTCAAACTCCATACTTCAGCTGCTGAGAAATCATTTAGAGTGTTTTGAGTCACCACAAAGAAACTGACAGATTTCTTTACAGTGGTGGTGATGGGAACCAGGGGATATATTCAGATCTACAAACATTTGGGCCAAGACATTCTCTCGAAACTATTTTAAAACAACTTCACAGGCATCAGGCAACATGTTTATAACCATTTCATGTAAAAGTTTCTGCATCAAACATTGGCGTTTTTCTTAGACATTTTTTCAGTTAGGTCACATCATCTGCATTTCTTCACAAAGTGGTTTACCATCATACTGCACACTCTGACCCTGTGGTGGAAAAAACATACACTGTTCCCCTGCAAAGTCACGGTTCAGAGTTGGCAGCCTCAGTCGTTCGCGGATTTTTTCGTAGAACCGAAATAATAATTGTTCACGGAAAGCTCCGCAAATTTGCGGAAACCGCAAAATTCCTCTGCTTTTTTAGTTTTTTCTGTGCCAGAATATAACTTTTCATGCATTTTAGTGCTACATTTTTAAGAAAAATATAATATACTAATTTCGAAACATAAATATTAACGTAAATTCAGCTACATTTCCATTTAAAATATAACTGTATACATTTTTTAGTACTGTCAAGAGAACACAAAGCAACCGTATATGAAAGCGTGTCTTGGAACGGTGAAATGCCGCTGTACTCAGAGGCGGGAGGTTTGAAAGTAGCCAATCCGAGAGCGTTATTTATTTCTCCTTGCTGCTGATTGGCTGCTGCCCTGTGACGCATCTCTGACAGCTGCAGTCCAGCATTCTCGCATCAGAACAATTTCCTTTACATTTTCTTTAAGGTTGATGTATTAAGCTGAGTTAAAAATGAAATTAAAGTGTTTCGGGGGCATATTTAGGGTTTACACTATAAAAACAGGCATTTATAGTCATTTTTTACCACAACACATATTCGAGTGTTTTTTTCACAATTGGCGGGCGCTCTTGGAACGCATCCCCTGCGAATTTCAGGGGTCGACCGTATGAATCACTGTACTATAACACCCCTATCTTACACTGTACAACCAACATACATCTCAGCCTACTCTCCAGTCTGGCCCTATTTACCACAACTTTGTCTAGACAGAGGTGCCACATATATTACTGTAGCTTTGACTGTGTCTCATACACACAAAGTCATAGGCCACACAAAATCACAAGCACATGGACACATACGGCAGACCACAAAGGCAACGGCAGAAAATCCAATATGTAGAACAATCATTCTGAGCTGGACTATGCGTCAGACAGGCCCCATATAATGCCTTCAGCTGCAGAGTTTAAGATTATACAGGCCCCCCCACAGCACGGAGGAAACCTCAGCATCCGCACCAAGCAATCAACACCAGAGGGGCCGCAATTACCATCTCAGGCAAGCTGCTTCCTAGCAGGAGGAAACACACACAGCCTGAACTGATCTGTGACAGAACTCAACCACATCACACAACGGCTGGCCCTACAAAGCTCATTAAAGAGAGAAACTACACCCAGATACTCAAACGTATTTTGTCATTAAAGAACCTATGTGCAATACTGTGTCCCATAACCCCAATTCTAATATTACTCCCCTTTGTCTAACTGTAGTCTGCACCAAAAACGCTCTGTTTAAGTTTGAAACAGTTTGTAAACAGCGCTGGACAAAGTCAGGATACTTTTATGTTTCTTTGCTATCCTTACAAAGTCAGGACTTTCTGTCTTGGACTTGTATTTATAAAAACACCCACACACTCAAAAGCACACCACAATACATAAGAACACACATAAATCACTCAGTCAATACAAAAGAATGAAATACGAAAGAAGAACAATACAAAAGGAACTACACATATGCACTGGCTGCATTCACTAACCTTGTTCTAACCTGAGCTGGGCTGTATGATCACGATATAATATGACAATATTTCTAGACCTTTTCTAGGTTAACTGTGCATATGGAGGAAAAAAACCTTGCAATTGGAACGTTTGCGGACTCTATGCACCAGCAGAGCCATATTTAATACATATTAAGGAATACAATAATTTTTATGTTTCACATACTGCACTAAAAGCAGTTATCCAGACTAACAGTGTTCTCGCTGTGATTAGACGTGTTCGTTAATTAATGAGGCCATTCACAACACGCTCAGAAAAGCTAATTGTGACAGACCACAACTTTATTTATCCCAATAACAAAGACAGCATGTGGCTTTGTAACATACATTCACTAATGAATAACTTACATTAATGTCATAGAACTATCAGAGTAACACAACTTACTTTCTGCTCAGACATAAATACTCTTGAGAACAAGGTGTTCATGAATAATGTTAAAATCCAACAAAGAATAAAGCTGAAATCCAGCAATAAAACAAAGCTAATTGCGATCAAGGTTCTTAAAATCAAACAAATTATGTAATCTGTGCTCTTGATTAGAGCACAATATTCATTCATCCATTCATTTTCTGTAACCGCTTAATCCTTACTAGGGTCGCAGGCACCCGGAGTCTATTCTGGGGTCTACAGGCACAAGGCAAGGATTCACACACACACACACACACACACACACACACACACACACAAACACCTACAGTCAATTTAGAATCCCCAGTTCACCTGACTGCATGTCTTTGGACTGTGAGAGAAACCCGGAGACCCCGGAGGAAATACACACCACCACCAGGAGAACATGCAAACTCCACACTTAAACACACACACACACACACACACACACACACACACGCACACACACACACAAACACTCACACATGCACACACACACACACACAGACCAGGACCCAGATTCAAACCCCCAACCCTGGAGGTGTGAGGCAAGGTAGAGCAGGTCATAATCTAACGTGGGGTAAATGTAGTTAACTTTGTTCCTACGAATAGTTAAACAGGGTAAAGTTGAACATGCTTATCGTAATCTTCTCTAACTCTCATAGCAATAGCATCTGTGTACCTGTATGTGTGTGTGTGTGTGTGTGTGTGTGTGTATGTGTGTGTATCTAGTTTTCCTGTATCTACTTATACATCCACTCTGTATATAAAGGCATATACTCATTGTGTGCATACATACAACAGTCTACATTTAGTTTACATATCATTTACATATACATACATGCAAATATTTTACTATACAGATGTCCATATTTATATTTCTAGATTGTATAATGTACATTTTATACTGTACTGTTGGTTTAGTATTTTATTCTATTCTATTGTTTTCTTAATTTTTGCTGCTCTTAACTTAGTTCTGTCCACTTTCTGCCATGACAAAGCAAATTTCCCACCTGTGGCACTAATAAAGGTTTATCTTATCTTATCACAGTCAGGAGAATCAAGATTTCTCAAGATTCGCCCTGAAGACTGTTCTTGTTCTACAAAACATTTTTGGTTTTGATTTTTTTTTTTTTTTTGGATTACCGACATTACAGAATGAACACTTTGGTTAAACGCCCTTTGGTAGAACGCTTTTCGTAAAGTAAGTAAGAAGAACCTCCACGTGGCAAGGTGATCCTCCTACTATTAACAATAAGAGAAGTCCATTACCTCCCATATACATTCAAAACAATTCAGGTTCAGAAGAGTTATGCAGAGATTCATATCTAAATAAAACAGAGTTCATGGCGATTTGTTTCTGTTCTAATTTTTGGTCAGACATTTAGTATCAGATCTGATAAAATGCTACAAAAAGTGTAATGAATAAATTATATTTTGCATATAGGTACCAGACATTTTAGTAACTGTTACAACTAGCTTCACCCATGAGGTAAGCTGTAATTTACATTCATATTTTTGTTTACAATTTACATTTTTGTTCGTTTCACATATGTTTAGGCTGCTTGTATAAAAAAAAAAAAATCCTTCCACAAATATTATATTAAAAGTATGTATCTAAAACAGCAGTGCATTTCAGCTTATAGTCCTTTTGGTGAAAATTGTGTACAATTCATGTGTAGCTTCAGGACATCACTTTTTCTCAGTGTACAAAACACCTGCATGTAAGATTATTTGACTATATAATGTAAATGTAAAACAAAGTGCATACAGACACAGTGAAGCTCTACACAGTCCACATTCAAAAACACACTTAAGACACTTAACACACAGCGACATCTGAAGTTTCTTAGAAACCTTCAGGACGCCACGTTACTTAGATAAAAGACAATAACAAGCTTAAGACATTTAGATTTTCTCCCTCTTATTAAAAAACACACACTTACTTCAATACTCCTCTTCCTGGGTCTGCTAACTATGCATATTTCATTGCAGCGAGGAGGCTGCATTTAAAATCAAAGGCAACAGTGGCAGCATCTGTGTGTGTGTGTGTGTGTGTGTGGCGCTGTAGAGATTGGGGGAGAAGGTAATGAAAAAGCCAAGGGTGAGTCAGAAGACACTTCAATAATCACAGTCCCAAAAATAGCCACATCTTAATGCTGGGGGCTCTACTTTTTAAAGCAATCCATCCTCAATTCCGAACTCTTCACTCTTTCTTTCTGGCTCTTCTCCTTGAGCTCTGTCTGCTACCTCGTGATCTTTAATCTTGGTGATGTGACACCAAGGCCTGACGACCGCAGAAACTAGTTTTCAGTGAGGTTGGCATAATGAAAGTGATCATTCTGTCATACGTGAACACACCACCGCACACAGTGTGAACAGCGTGAAATTCTTCCTCTGCTCAGGATACCTCAGAGGAGCTCAGAGAATCGAACCCACAACCTTCTGATCGCAGGGCAGACGCCCTAACCACTAGGCCTGCAGCTGCCCAGTATAAGGGATCTTAAAATACCCTTAAAATACCCAGGTCCAGAGTCACGGGGCCACGAAGAGGAAATTCCCCGTGTTCTTGTAATATTGCGCCCTCTCAGCGTTCTCCTTCCGTTTCGTCCTGCAAAGTTCCTGCGCTCACGGGAATGACGTGATTTCCTAGCAGCTCAAATATTTCCTCACGCTAGTGTCTAATGTATGGAAAAAACTTCACATCCTTGATTTTCTAACTTGCAACACTCAGGCCTCCAGAACTTCCAGTCGTAACAGTGGACGAAGAAAAGAGCAATGTACCACATCAGGTAAAAAAAAAGTAATTTAAATTGTTTGTCATGTTATTGCCTTTTTTTAGATTTCATTGCTCGCTACAGTGAGCTTTCACTCTTGCAAAGCCACATTGTATTCAATAGTAAGAATAATTTAATTAGCAAGCATTAGTCACCGGCCCCGCGGTGGCGCAGTGGGAAGCACTGTTGCCTCACACCCCCAGGGCTGGGGATCTGAATCTGGGTTCTGGGGTGTGGGGGGGTGTGTGTGTGTGTGTGTGTGTGTGTGTGTGTGTGTGTGTGTGTGTGTGTGGAGTTTGCATGTTTTCTCCGGGGTCTCCGGGTTTCTCCCACAGTCCAAAAACATGTGGTCAGGTGAACTGGGGATTCAAAATTGACTATAGGTGTGTGTGTGTGTGTGTGTGTGTGTGTGTGAGTGAATGGTGTGTATGTGCGCCCTGCAGTGGGCTGGTACCCCGGGATAGACTCCGGGTACCCGCGACCCTACTATGGATTAAGTGGTCACAAAAAAAGAATGAATTAATTAGTTGATTAGCCTATAATCAGTGCCCGAGTAGCTTGATTTTGCCAATTTAGCAAGATTCAATCAGAGCAATGATAAGGAACGCTCAAGCTGGTGCAATTTAATGTTTCACACCAACGTATTAAAATTAATGCTGGGCAACGACCAAAATTTTTAACTGCAATTAATCGCATTAATATATGCAACATTCAATAAATAATTCAAAAGTAGTGTACTGCGCACTTCCATTTAAAAAATACTGATATATAAACAAAAGTGCAATAACATTTGTCTTCCAAACACTTTATACAAATATGGAGCTTTTTAACAGCCGTGTTCCCTTTAACACAGTTACACAGTCACAGTTCAAATATTTCTGTAAATCTCAACTTAAACATTAATGTAATCAAATCAAATATAAAACCAAAGCTATTTGCCCCTGCAGGGCGTTCAGGTTTTATCTAGTTTATTATAGAAAAACAAGTTCCCCTCAGAGTCCAGAGCCCCGATCAGAACATTAGAACAGGCTCCTTCCGAGCAACAGCAGGTTCACATTTATAAATCTGTTCTCTTCTTTACTGAACAGGTCCCAGCAGAAACATTTTTCTTTAATCAGGGAGCAGCAGAAACAGTCTGTGCAATAAAATAATGCG
>JBBPCX010067708.1:0-12962 GCA_037974365.1 Hydrocynus forskahlii | reverse complement strand
TGAAATAATAAAGTAGACAATGTAGTTTAACTTTATATGTTCAAAATGTATTTATTTCTCTTTTTTGTTCATTTAATATATCCGGAACCCAAAAAAGGCTTGTCAGGTCTTTGACCCTATTGCTGTCTATCTGCGATAAAAAATCAGCAACATTATCTTTTGCAGCTTTCTCAGCACACATTCTGCTTAAAAGCCTAGATATATTGACTCTGTATTTTCCCCAGGAGGATTATTTTAATCCTTGAATGTCCAAAGCTGTATTTAGTAACTGATGTGGAACTTTGTTTTATGCAGGACCAGATTATGGCTTCTTGGAAGTTAAAGATTCATTTTAATGCATTCCAATTAAAAAGAAGCAACTGGTGGAGTTTACAAAGAATCACAATTATTACCTTTAGTTCAATGGGTCTAGGGTCTATTGATAATGTTGAATGCTGAACTGAAGTCTACTGAAAAACAGGTGAAGAGTGGTTGTGATGGAATCATATGTTCACTGGCCAGGACAATTGCAAACTGCAGGGGGTCCACTGAGAGGGCAGTGGGGTGAGCAGAAGTGGCCACTCTGACCTAGCAACAGCAGTGTAGCCATTTAAAAAGCTTTCTCTTAACATCTTATTTTACAAAGTAAATCCCTTACCTTGTTCTTAAATCTTTAGACTGAACATCGCCTACAGCAGAAACGACACCTTTCATGTTCCATCTGCTCTGGCAGATTTAACCGGGCAGTTATTCAGTACCCATCATCGCTTCCTTAAACACATCACTGTCTTGTTTTCTATTATCATCTGTTTCTCAGATTCTGTGGTTCCCAAGCCAGTACTGGATGACCCTCCTCTGTACTATGCAGATCAGGTCTGCTGGGGATGCTAGGATGTTGACTTTCAGTGTCAATCACAAAGGCTCAGGGTGAGAAACCCTACTGCCGCAGAACTCTGTAGACAAGGAAGTTCACTTCATACATGCTCATCTCCTTGTATCCTTTGAAATGTACCGACATTTTCATCCTGCCCATTAGTCAGTTCTCATTTTGTGCAGCATTAAAATATTATGCCATCTTATTCAGTTACATTTATGGCATTTAGCTGACGCTCTTATCCAGAGCGATGTACATCGGTGCTAAGTACACCTAAACACCACCTGTTCTAATAGAAGTTAATAGTAAGCCTATGTGTGAATTCTTCCAAAATCATTGCGTGTGAGAACTAAGTGGAAGTTGTGTCTTCTGGAGGGATGTATCCCGGACTAATGCATCCCCCCCTTCACCAGGGCAGCCTGTGGTGCTCATCAGTCTCACAGACAGACAGTTTGGATAATGTTCATGATACCAAGATCAAGTCTAATATTCTAATCAAAACCGATAATCAGGGGACCTTTATTTCAGCTTCAGACAGCTGGGAAACCGAGCAAGATTTGCTGCTCAGTTTTAACAAAATATTCTCACGCAGATGCCCTCCATACACACTTAATTCTGACCCTCTTACTCTACCACATCATTTTTACTGTAGTTGCTCTACTAAGCAAGACTAACTTTTATTCCTATGACTACAGACTACACACTGATTATGCCTAAATATACACAAGTAGACCCAAAATATTTTTTTTAAAAATCACAGCAAAATAATAAAAACCCTTTCTGCTGATTAGTTTAGTTTATCACATCCTCATCCTGACAATCGCTCATTACTAAGGTAATGCTCATGTTTTATATCTAAATACTAACTATGGGCCCCAATCCCAGGAGTGCTAGTAGCAGAGAATAATTTCATGCTGGTCACACTGTGTGCTGTGGTGTGTTCACTGATGACAAATGAACACACTACACTTTTTAGATTTCAGTACAGTGGTGGTATACACCACTTCCCAGAAAGTTAACTCACTTAAATAAAGCTTTACTTACTTACTTCAGATACCAAGGTCAGAAAAGTTAAACTTGTACTACTGTATTAATGGAAAAAATTAACTCTTAATAAATCAAGAAGCATTTAAACCTTCTATTTAATTCTCTAATTAAATAGAGAAGTTCTGCTCAACTACAGTGCTGTGAAAAAGTATGTGCCCCCTTCCAGGTTTCTTATTTTTTTGTATGTTTGTCACACTTAAATGTTTCAGATTATTAAACTAATTTAAATATTAGACAACGATAACCCAAGTAAACACAAAATGCAGTTAAGTGATGATTTTATTTATCAAGTTAAAAAACTATCCAAACCTACATGGCTCTATGTGAAAAAGTAATTGCCCCCTAAACCTAATAACTGGGTGTGCCATCCTTAGCAGCAACAACTGCTATTAAGCATTTGCAATAACTGGTAATGAGTCTTTCACATCGCTGTACAGGAATTTTGGCCAACTCTTCTTTGCAGAATTGTTTTAATTCAGCCTTATTGGAGGGTTTCCGTAATTCAGCCTTATTAGAGGGTTTCCGTAATTCAGCCTTATTGGAGGGTTTCCGAGCATGAACCACCTTTTTAAGGTCATGCCACAGCATCTCAATTGTATTCAAGTCCGGACTTTGGATTATTGTCCTGCTGCAGAACCCAAGTGCTCTTCAGCTTGAGGTCACATTCCCCTTAAGGATTTTTTGGTAGAGAGCAGAATTCATGGTTCCATCTATCACAACAAGTCATTCAGGTCCGTCAGTCCATAGAATATTGTCCCAAAAGACTTGGGGATCATCAAGATGTTATTTAAAAATACTTTTTCACAGCACTGTATAACAGAACTCATTTTACAGACATTGGCAGCAGGAGTTTCCATGGACCTAGTTCCATGCCAGCAAGACTTCTGGTTTGTTCTACACAGATCACCTTAGAGGAGAGATAAAAGACAAATTGAAAAATATTTCTGTAATTTGCCCAGCAACAAAACACATACAAATTCAAAATTCAAGTATTAACCTAGCTTAAATTTTAAATCTCCCTCTTAATGCATTGTCTTTAACTTTAGAAAACAGCGATGCAGTTTCTCTCCTGTGTGAATGCACTGGGGTTGTTGGGAGAGAACATGGAACCCTGGGTTAAACTTTTCCCCACACTCTGAGCAGTTACTCTCCTGTGTGAATGCACTGGTGTTCTTGAAGGGGACTGCTCTTTCTAAAACTCGTCCCACACTCTGAGCAGTGATCGGGTTTCTGTGCTGTGTGAGTGTGCTTGTGTTTTCTGAGGGTACTCCTATCTCTAAAACTCTTTCCACATTCTGCACAGTGATACGGTTTCTCTCCCGTGTGAATGCGCTGGTGTTCTTTGAGGTAACTTCTCTTTCTAAAACTCTTCCCACACTCTGAGCAGTGATAGGGTTTCTGTCCTGTGTGAATGCGCTGGTGGTGTCTGAGAGTACCCATCTCTCTAAAACTCTTTCCACATTCTGTGCAGTGATACGGTGTTTCTCCTGTGTGAATGAGCTTGTGGCGCTGGAGAGAGCCTTGTTGACTAAAACTCTTCCCACACTCTGAGCAATGATACAGTTTCTCTCCTGTGTGAATATGCTGGTGTTCTTTAAGACTTTTTAGCAGAGTAAAACTCTTCCCACACTCTAAGCACAGATATGGCTTCTCTCCGGTGTGGATTCGCTGATGTGTTTGGAGACTACTCTGTACAGTAAAAGTCTTCCCACAGTCAGAACAGTAATAAGGTTTCACTCCTGTGTGAATCAGCTGGTGGCGTTTGAGGGCACTGTACGCTCTAAAACTCTTCCCACACTCTGAGCAGCGATACGGTCTCTCTCCTGTGTGAATGCGCTGGTGTAGCTGGAGAGAACTCTGGTGAGTAAAACTCTTCCCACACTCTGAGCAGTGATACGGTTTCTCTCCCGTGTGAATGCGCTGGTGTTCTTTGAGGGAACTGATCTTTCTAAAACTCTTCCCACACTCTGAGCAGTGATAGGGTTTCTGTCCTGTGTGAATGCGCTGGTGGTGTTTGAGAGTGCCATTCTCTCTAAAACGCTTTCCACAGTCTGTGCAGTGATACGGTGTTTCTCCTGTGTGAATGAGCTTGTGGCGCAGGAGAGAGCCTTGTTGAGTAAAATTCTTCCCACACACCGAGCAGTGATACAGTTTCTCTCCAGTGTGAATATGCTGGTGTTCTTTAAGACTTCTTAGCACAGTAAAAGTCTTCCCACACTCTAAACACAGATATGGCTTCTCTCCTGTGTGGATACGCTGATGTGTTTGGAGAGTACTCTGGTCAGCAAAACTCGTCCCACAGTCAGAACAGCAATAAGGTTTCAGTCCTGTGTGACTGAGCTGGTGGCGCTTGAGGGCACCGTTCACTCTAAAACTTTTCCCACACTCCGAGCAGTAATACGGTTTTTCTCCAGTGTGAATGCGCTGGTGTTCTTTGAGACTTCTTAAGACAGCAAAACATGTCCCACACTCTGTACAACGATACGGTTTTTCTCCAGTGTGAATGCGCTGGTGTTCTTTGAGACTTCTTTGGACTGTAAAACATGTCCCACACTCTGTACAGCGATACGGTTTTTCTCCAGTGTGAATGCGCTGGTGTTCTTTGAGAGTTCTTTGGACAGTAAAACATGTCCCACACTCTGTACAGCGATACGGTTTCTCTCCAGTGTGAATGCGCTGGTGTTCTCTGAGAATTCTCAGGACAGTAAAACTCTTCCCACACTCTGAACAATAATACAGTTTCTCTCCAGTGTGAATGTGCTGGTCGTGTTGTAGAGTACTCTGCTGACTTGGACTTTTCACACATTCTTTTCCTTTCTTTTTTGGGGTTTGTCTGTGAGATGTGCTGGTATGAAGAGGTGCAAAAGACATTTTCACAGATATGGACCTATTTTCTCACACAATCACTTGTAATACAAATTGTTTGGTGTACTCCTCTTGAAGATTTAAGGTGGAAAGTGGACACTTGGATGAGGGAAAGACTTGAAACAGGTGGTCGTTCAATTCTGTAGGGAAAAAAGTTACATTCAGTGACAAATGCAACAAGTACTAACAAAAACCATTTGATTAGTCATTAAAGTGGTCAAATGCCTGTGAAGTTTACAAGATAATGTTTGAGCAACTTAAGCATTTTAATCACGTTAATTTTATCCAATTCTCTGTTCAAGAACTCTGCCAAGGGCCATGTGGGTGTCATGTGAATTTACAAAAATAACGGATGCACAAATGTTAATAACCCAAGATCCTACAGCAGATAATGAGGGAAGCTGAAAAGATCAGGGTCTCTCTCCCCAAAACTTTCAGCACTGTGGATGACCCCACAGACCCGTCTCACACCCTCCTTTTCCACCCTCCATCTGGCAAAAGGCTCTTTCACTGCCAGGAGGAGAAAAAGTTTCTTTCCCCAGGACACCAGACTCCTGAATCAGAACTCATTCATCAAAACAGTGCACACACACACACACACACACAACTGAACTGGTCTTTTCTCCTAAACACAAATGCATATACACATTTGAACTGTTTCTACCATAAACTAAATTAACACACCCCCATTAACAAACTCAACAACACCTTCTCAGATTTTGCTCAAAATTTGTCTATAAAATGTTTGTGTCCCCAAAGTAAGTCCTGTAAAATATTTATGTTTTTTGTCCCTTTATTTTTTTTTATTTTATATTTGTTAATTTACCCCCTCAAAAATGCATACAGGAAGCCATGTTTAGGCTTAATATCTTAAAGCATTATTCCTGGCCTCATAAAGCTTTGAAAGGCAGAAGACAAACATGTTCTCGGAATAAATGAACCATTTAAGGTTTGTACTGCATGCCTAATGATTTTCTAAGAGGCTCTACATTCAGACAATTCCTAAACAAGAGTGATAGTGAGGGTTTTATAAAAATTATTTGCACCCATCTAGTATCTTTTTAAACAGCGCTTTATTTATTTATTTAGCCAATATGTGAGGTTTCAATTACTAATGGCTGAAGTTATTAAGAGTAAACCAAGGTTTGGCAGCATATTTGTCATTTTCATGAGACTAAAGCAGTATTTGAGCAACCTAATATGGACCTAAAATATACAGGGTTATTAAAGGTACAAAGCAAATATTCTTATGGGTTATTTTAGATACAAATATTAAGGGTACAAAGCAAAATCCACACTACAATGAATTAAAATTTTACAAAAAATGTTTACATTTACAGATGACAAACTTCATCAGACAAACATCAGAAGTTGTTTTTTTGGGCTTTTGCCAGTAAAAAAAAAAAAGGTGGAAGTGAATAGATAGAAGCATTTAACAAAATGTCTCAAACTTTCCAGAATTGGGGTTTATTTCCTTTGTCATAGTTATCTTTTAATTTTATTTGAATGTTTTTCCACCTTTAAGGCCATTTGGAATGTTCACATGTTTCTAGACATTTATTTTCCTTTCATTTGAGCATTTTTCTAGAGTGCCTTTTCTGCAAGTTTAAAGTGTTCCCGTTAGAATGCTTTATTTGGACTTAAATCTCTTTGGACTCAATCTTGACTCGTTCTTTCAACTAGTCCTGGTCGTGGACTTGTCTTATACTCTAGCTGGGACACATAAGTTGAGATGATTAGGGTTTTCCCTTGTCGATACACTCCAAGTAAGATGGAAATGAAGCGATGAAGAAATCAAAACAATAGAAACTGACTCTGCTGCTTGCCATATTCCAAGCAACATAAATCGCCAAAGATGTTTTGATGTCCTTGTAATATCTCTATGGGCTTTTCGAAACAAATCCATGAACAAAACCAATTTAGAGCTGTCCACTTAGGGGTCAGAGAGTTGTAAACTCACTGCGTTCTTGTTAAGATTTAGAAGTTCTTGCGGTGTAGCTTAGAGGCGTCAAGTTATACTATCGGCTAACGTTACTTTACACCCCGAAATTACTTTGCTTACATCTAAATTATATAATTAAACAGATGTTGGTCACTTATTCTTTTTGGATTAAAAGTATAAAGTATTACCATCTCTTTACTTTCAGTCCCTGTTTCTCTCCCTCTATTTCTGCAAGAGTGTAAAAGTGTTAAAAATGTATTTACCTTTAGCTCTCGTTTTTCTATACAAGCTGCGAACCTGCCACTGCTGCTTCTCCGCTTTATCTCTTTTGGACCACAGTTACGGAACTAGCGCCCCCACCTGGACTGCAGGGGACTCACATTGGAACCACGTGATCACAATGGTTTTAAATCCCACCCGTACTCCAGAAAAATCCGTACCCTTTAATACGATTGGATGACAGGTTCGCTGATTGGCTGAGAGGGGGTTTCCGTTACCATAGTAACCGTTACCGTGTGGTCTCCAGGCGGTGAGTTTTAACGCTTTACAGTTTTAATGCTGGTTCGTTGCACACGGATGATGCCATTTATAGGTCTGTACAATATTTACATGAAATGCCCCGATCATGTATCAGGTTAATTTAATTTTAACAGATTTCCCGAGCATATGCACATATATGGGCTACGCAAACTTCAATCCACCTGATAATAAATAATCCACGGACCACCAAAGCCTTGTAAACATGTATTGCTAACTAAATGAGCTCGTGTGAGTTTTTTTTTTTTGTTTTTTTTTGGGGGGGGGAGTGGGCGGGGCTGCAGGCCGCGCCCCCACGAGCGTGCAGGCAGGTACGATTTTTCATGAGTAATAAACTCTAAATATAATTTTATTTTACTCATTTTACTCCTGTGAGAAAACCCATTATTTGCTCATCTTATCAATATTTTAGAGCTCCCTCAAACTTTCACAAATCCTGTTTCCAGGGGCGCTCATGTCACCACTAGGGGTGCTATAGCTCCCCCTGCTCCCCCCTAGTTCGCACGCTGGTCGTCGGCAAATGAAGAACAGTGTAAAATTGCTTTTGCCGCACCACTCAGACAGAATCTGCACCTCCTGCCTGTATCTCATCTCCGCCTGAGGTTCCACCACAGTGGTGTCATCTGCAAATTTAATGATGTGACTGGTGAAAATGCTGGTAAACAGTCAGAAGTGTACAATGAATAGAGTAAAGTTCAAGTTCAAGTTTATTTATATAGCACATTATCATACACAGAAGATCATTCAGTGTGCTTTACAGAAATTTATAAAAATAAGATAGAATAAAGTAAAACCAAGATAATGAGATGGATAAAATAAGTAAAAGAATACATAAAAGAAAATTAAAAGTACAGTAAAGGTGTAAATATTTAAAAGAAGGCAGATGAGAATAGTGCACATCTGATAGTAATGGGCAGTTTGTTCCAGCAGCGGGCTGCATAATGACTAAATGCCATTTCACCATGTTTAGTTTCAGATCTTCTAAACACTAACTGGCCAGCTCCTGCAGATCAAAGAGACCTACCAGGAATATATCTTTCAGACATAGAGATGTAAGTAGGACCCAAACCACTGAGTGACTAACACAATAATGAGTAACAAGTAATAAAGGACACAGCCCTGTGGTGTGCCAGTGCTGAGTAAAACAGTGGAAGAGAGCTGAGAGGTCAGAAAATCCTTTATCCTTGTACAAGTAAGTGAAGTAAGGCCAAGGGCCACTAATTTGTTAATTAAAATGTCTGGTATGACTGTATTAAAAGCAGAGCTGTTGCCTAGAAAAGGCATCCTGACATAACTGTCCCTGTGTTCAAGATGGCTCAGTGCAGAGTGACAGAGATTGTCTTTTACACTGTAAATTCTGACACTGGGTTTTACCTAACGCAAACTGTTCTGTTGTCTGGTTGTTGGTAAGTCAGCGCCAGGTTTATGTGCTTGCTCGTTGGGGATAACGTTAGCTTAACATCACCTTGACCAGAGCCAGACAGACTTCCCATTATAAATTGTGTTTAACTACTAATATAAATGATTGTATAATGTTTTCGGTTTGAGTACGTTTAAGGTTAGCAGGTACATAAAAGAAAGAGTGGGGGGATAAAGATGATGTTTTAAAATATTCATGTCTTATAGTCATGTCTTTATTCCCCAATCACCAATTTATTCCCCAATCACCAATTTAGATTAGTTTTACATACTTCTTGGGCTGTTATGAACATCAACAGCAGGTATTTTAACCTAAGGTCTACACAGTGATGTCAAACAATTAAATTTGTTTTATACACTGGAGTAAAAGCTAAATGTGTACATCAGCACATCTGGATTACAAGAAAAGCAATCCATTTTAGAAATAAAAATGTTTATTTCGTTAAGGAAATTTATTCAGGCAGTCATAATCTCACTAAAATGTGCAGATGTCTCGTTTACTGTGACACATTCTAAACCACAAATTGTGTTCTTTTGAAAGGCAGTCTGAACAAGGTAATTGCAAATTTTTGTTGTTTCATGGTGTGTGATGCTAAAATTAGCGTTTCTTTTTTTGCAGATTTATCAAGGATGTAGTAATCAATGGAGGAAAAAGCAAAATCAACCCAGAAGGTGAACCATCACACAAGAACATCAAAAGGCCAAAAAGAAGTGAAGCCAACTATCTGCCCAGTTTACCTGAAGGACATGATGAAACAAGCCTTGAAAATGCCAGAAAGGTTCTTGAAGAGATGAAGAAAAAATGACGATGGCATTCTCATGTCAAAAATGATGGACCAAACATTCCCACTACACAGATGAGAGATAGTACAAAAAAAAAGGTGCCATGCCTGCACTTCATCTACAAATGATAAGGAGTTCTTTCTTGGTTCATACCAGTTGGCATGATCATGTTCCCTTTCATCACCAGGCAACATATCTTGCACAAACAAATGAGCTTTGTCAAATTCATTCAATGCATCAATAAGACCTAGAAAGCCTTTGTCCACATCAGCAATATTGCATTTATCCATAAACTCCTTTCATTCATTTTGTTTCCGTGTACAAACACCCAGTTTCCCTCTACAGGTTGCAATGAGCTAAATGTGATGCAGAACAAGTGTAGTTAATGTTCAAAGCTTTGTTCCAAAACCCAACAAATCCAAATTGATGCAAGCAATATATGCAGTCCAAATAAGTCCACAGTCCATTCAAACAAACAAATCCTGTTTCAGGCTTTAAGCACATATATTTTTTACGATTGTTAGGGTCACTTAAATCCAAAAGTGTAGATGCTGTATGTTTGTTACACGCTTATCAAAAAACACTGGGTCCGGCTGTTGTTCATACCTGTGTTCGTCGATGGTAGAAGAGGCAGGCGGGCAGGCAGGCAGGGAGGGAGGGAGGTAGATGGCAGGCAGGCAAGCAGGTGATACACAGTGGAATAAATCCAAATTGTTTGTAATCCACAAAGGTATAAATTCCAGATTTCAGTACAAGTTTCAAAAAATGGTTTTTCTAAATTCCAATCAAGTGTAGTTCAAATTTAAGGTTAAAGCTGTAAAAACTATTCAACTATGGCATCCTCCATTGTCTACCATAGGCCAGGGGCCATGAGGAAGACGCCATCTTTATCTGAATGGGTGACCTAAGGCTACGTCAAAATAAAAGTTCCAGGCTGAAGGCCAGCAAATCTCAAGTAAAGTAAGAGTCTAAACAAATTCTAACTACATTTTGGCTCCAACAGTATGGATATAAAGTCTCAAACTAACGCCAAAAGTACAGACGGCTCACATCTATTCTACATGGATGACCTGAAAATATATGCAGGAACCTACACTCATCTTCAACATCTACTACACTTAACAGAAACATTTTCACAGGACATTCACGTGGAGTTTGGCCTGAACAAATGTAAAACACTTGTGTGTGAGTCACCCTTGTTTATGTTTGATTGGTTCTGTCTCGTGATTGGTTGTTCGTGTCGAGCCCCACTGTGTGGGACAGCTTAAGAGGCCAGTCGGTCCGGAAAGTTAGACGTGCCGTCACAAATGCTTTACTAAGACTCGTGTGTAAGTTTTTGTCAAGCCTTTCCACCAGCTACGTGTGTGTGGAAGCGCTTCGGGTGGCATTCGGACCGTAAATCCGGCCAGAAGAAGCAGTGTGTGAACAGAAATGGGTACTATGGTAACGGGAACGCCTTCTCAACCGACCAATCAACGGACAGTTTATGCGAACATCCACCAATCGTAGTGAAGGGGCGGGATTACGGAATACGGGTGAGATTTAAAGTCACAGTGATCACGTGGTTCCTAAGTGAGTCCCCTGCGGTCCAGGTGGGGGCGCTCGTTCTGTAACTGTGGTCCAACGCAGATAAAGCGGAGAGGCACCAGCAGCCAGTTCAGTGTGTTAAGAGAAACGGGAGCTGAAGGTAAAGGGATTTTTTTAACACTTTCATTAAGTAAAATAATATATTTTCTTCACTTCCAGTTTAATCGTGAGCATTTCGCTCCTAATTGTCTTTTTTGGGGTTTAATCTGATTCAGTGGTGCTGGTTCAGCTCCTGGATTGTTTAACTGTCTCGCACACCTCTAGCTGTTATCCTTTAGTGTGTTATTGTGCATCAGATTCTTATAATTGTATTATTTATTTATTGTAATTATTGCTTAATTAAGTGGTTAATATGTAAACAACGTAATTCGGGGTTGTTTTAGGTGAAATAAGGTACATTGCAATAAATTACATTACAATACAATCCATTAGCAGACACTTTTATCCAAAGCGACTAACAATATATTGAAACATTTAAGTTTTAGGACAGTGTGGTAACCAGATGAGTACTACTGGTCCAGAGACCAGTCTGGACTGGTTTTACATTGGTTGTAGGGATTACAGAACCAGATGATGTTCCTTGGTGGAGCGGAGGGAGCAAGTAGGAACATAAACCTGAATGATGGGATTAAGGTAGCTTGGTGCAGACCCAGATGTCACTCTTTAGGCAGCAGTTAGTGACTTGGGTAGAAAATGTAGGTCAGTTACCAGTGGAGTGACATGCAACCTTCTGGGTTGGTTGAAGACCTGCTGAGCTGCTGCTCTCTGTACCAGCTGTGAGGGTCTTAGCATACAAGCTGGGACACCAAGGGGGGCATTGCAGAAATCAAAACAAGAGATAACCATGGGCTGTACCAGGACTTGAGTGGCATACTTTTATTGTGTTGGAACGTACTGGTTTATAGGTGAAAAATAATGATACGTTAAAAGCATTATTTACACCTGCAGCAAACTGGTTAATTTTTTATTAGTCATTTATATGCTTTCATGCCTGCTGTAGATCAAAGCAGTCAGTCTTTAAAGTACAGTATAAGGTAGTATTAGCTCACAGATGACAAGAAAATTTATTTCAGGTCTCTGCTGCTAATAGCATATTTACTAATTTAAAAAATCTGCACCCCTGGATGGGGTGAGGAGTGAAGAGGCAATTTTTATATTGATATTTTGCTGGATAGTAGGTTTGGCTGGGATAACCAGAAGTCTTAGCAAGATTCATCTGAAGGTGGTGAGCCCTCAACCATGTGAATATGTCCGATAGACACACCGAGATGCGTGCTGAGACAGCATGGTCATCTGGTGGGAAAGACCACCAGATGACCATGTATCGTCAGCATAGCAATGATGGGAGAAGCCATGAGGAGGTAGTGTAAATAACGAAGAGTCCCCAGTACTGAGCCTTGGGGTACTCTGGTGGTTAGCTGATGGGCTGCAGAATAAGCTCTGCCTGAGATGCCCATCTTTGAGGGGATGGATAGGTGTATGTTGTGATAAACTGTATTGAAGGCAGCTGAAAGATCCACAAGAACAAAAATATTACTAAAAATGGCCAAAAAACAGTTGCAGTAGGTGTTTTTAAAGCTGGAAGGAGAGAACCCACCCCCCACCTACAGTGCAGCCCATCTATCAAGAAGCATCCTAGTTTAACCTACTTTATCCTAGTAGAATTGTTCACTTTCCTTCATCTGTGTATGTGGGATTGTGAAGGATAAAATATGAAAAAAGGTGTAGCATCCACTCCAGGACCATCACTGGTCATCTACATCAAGTGTTTTGCTACTGCAACACGTAACGTGGGACTGTCTCTTGAATGGTTGAAAGCTACTGAACAGGATAAATTCCCTGTAATTAATCTTTTGACTACTTTAATCCCTGAGCAAACGGCATATTTGTCAGTACTTGCTGTATTTGACATTTGCATGTTTTTCTCCA
>JBBPCX010067707.1:0-12963 GCA_037974365.1 Hydrocynus forskahlii | reverse complement strand
CCCCCCGTTGCAAGTCATGTCTTAATGATCATGTGCTTTTGTGCTTTGTGCTGAGGTGTATTTTTTTCTGTTCTCATACTGCCCTACTTGAAGGAAATGAGATGTTTGTGTATATGTATGGTCGGAGGGGTCCCATTTCGCTGCATGTAACAGTGTATGTGACAAATAAAGGCTCATCATCATCATCATGGAATGTAAGCACATAAAATCATGACGTGCAAGTGTGGAAACTGTCATGTCGGCTGAGGAAAGGAGGACACAGATGCAGGAGTTAAACAGAACTCAAGTAGGCTTTAATCAGAATAATGCAGGTAAATAGTCACTTAATAGTGATGGACTTGGCAGAACAAAAACACTCTCTGTCTGAGTCACAATGAAGGGACCTGTTCAGTGTCGAAAAGGACCTCTGTCCCACTGATATGGTCCTGATGCTTAGGTTACTCCTATCTAGGAGCCATGAGGAGCGCAAATGTTGGAGGCTCTGCTGCCTACAGAGCCACTTAGGAGTAGTCCAGTCTACAGGTGCTTCAGCCTCACTGGTTCACACTAGGGAACACAAAATACACACAAGAGCCAAGTCGAAAACACACTGGTCTGTCTTAGATTAGTCTAACCTCGTACAAGTGAAGAGACCACAGTTCTTGTCCAGCCAGTGTATAAGAGCACCACAGAACATGACCCCAAAGGCAAGGGAGAACGTTTGCCTGACAGATGGTGAGAGCATGCTGGAGACCACGTGCCAACTACTGGATCGGCTGGAGTTATAAAACAGAAACATGAACACAAAGACCGATGACAATGGACAAACAATCATCACTGAATTAACAAACAGAATGAGACACCTGGAAACGGGAGGAACTAAAACAGGTAATCACTCGGGAGAACATGAGGGCTGACAGGAGGCAGGTGAATTGTCGAGCAACGCACGTACCTCACACGCCGGGATATACCATGACGCGGACAGAGGGAGTCCCAGCTCAGAGCTCAGGTGAGCTTGACCACTGGGGCGTGGTAGAGGTGGCAGTAACCAGAATATGATCCAGAAAAATACAGCTTCATAAACACTGATACTATCACAGCCCAAGCCTGTACGTTGCACTCTTTACTCCTGATATTATAAAGCAGGGACCCCCACTCCAGGCCTGTGCGACACATTTTGGTGAAATCTCTGCTTAGACACACCTGGTTCAACTCATCTGTTTATTACCAGGTTGGTGAGTGTATTTAAGGAGAGGAGATACCAAACTGTGCTGGAAAACTGCCCTCCAGGACTGAACACGTGGATCATATATGAAACAGAAAATACTGATTTGTGTACTTGCCTTTTTTTGTCCAGATATATGGATGGGTCGTTTGTATTAATAGTTCAGGAAATGTATCTGCCTTATCAGTTCCAGTGTGCTTTCTTTTGTTCTTTATGCACACAGAAAATGTAAAAGACAATGTTTTGAAGGTTTGGCATAATGGAATATCTCTCACAAAATTTTGTGCCAAAATGATCTCCTGGTGTGCAGTTATTCTTCATCACACGTTGTCAGTACGCTTGTTCAGAACACTAATAGAACTGCAAAAGACACAACAACAAGAGCACACTCCTGGAAGGAAGTGTTGAGGTTTACAGATTCATTGGCCTTTTGGTACATAGGCTTAGTGAAGGCACAAAATACACTGGAGCTATAAATCGGTTCCCAAATTTGACTCCCATGCTTCAGCCGTGACTCATGTTAGGACCACTGCAGTGAGCTTAAAGAGGATGCCTTCAATGAGACACAGCAGAATATGACCCCCTCCATCAGCTCAAACCTTATGACTCCATCCAAATGACACTTTGGAGGTTCCTAACAGGAAAATATATAGGTTTGGCAGATACTTCAGTGTGTGAAATTTCTGTATAATGGAAGTCTGTAGAGCTTCTGTCAAGGACTGGGGTATTACTGCAGCTGATGGACAAATTTTGAAGTATGGCATTAAAAGGTGTGTTCCAGTATGTTTGACCATATAGTGTACCTCTCTATGGACAGTTTTCACACCCACCAAGAGGTGTTTACAGATAAATCCAGATGCTGTGCCAAGGGAACCATGTGCACAAAATGCCCTGGGCTTCCCAAGAACTCCTATAGTCAGACTGTGCCCATTGGAAGGATTCAGGGGACTTTAATGATACTACATTCGAATACATAAACTTAAATATGGAGCTGGTCCCCCCTTTGCTGCGATTACAGCTTCCACTCTTCGTGGAAGGCTTTCCACAAGATTTTGGAGTGTTTCAGTGGGAATTTGTCCCTGTTCATACAGTAGAGCATTTATGAGGCCAGACACTGATGTTCGACGAGAAGTATATCCCACTGTTGGATGGGGTTGAGGTCAGGGCTCTGTGCAGGCCAGTGAAGTTCCACACTGAACTCATACAACCATGTCTTGATGGTCCTTGCTTTGTGAAGTGGGGCATAGTCATGCTGGAATAGAAAAGGTCCTTTTCCTAAACTGTGTCCACAAAGTTGGATGCATGGCGTGGTCCAAAATGTCTTGGTATGCTGAAGCATTAAGACTACTCTTCACTGGAAATAAGGGGCCTAGCATAAACCCTGAAAAACAGGTGTGTCCCAATACTTTTGTCCATATAGTGTACAATGACAATCCACTTGAGCCTACAGAAGAATCTGGGGAGAGCCTTCTTCCTGAACAAGAGGTGAGGTTGGTCCAGGTTTTTGGCCACCTATTTGGAGACTAATATTGCGTTTTAGAGCTCAGCTATGGTGGAGAAAATGGTATCCATCCATTGCTGCAAGCATAAGAGAAAAGTGTCTACAACAATCTTCATATGTCAGGTTTGTGCCATGGCCTTATACAAGAGAGCATGAGTGACACTTTCAACAGGACTTCAAACAAACCCAGAACAGGGAAAACATTAAACATCCTTCAAATAAAAACTGAGGACAAAGCACAACTTTCAACCTCTTGCATGCAGACCTGAAGGTTCATCTAGTAAGTCTGCGGCAAGCTGAAAACCTCAGAATTCAATGCAAGAGCCAAGCGATTACTGAGAAAGCTTCATGAGAACATAACATGGGCTCATATGAAGTTTAAACCCACCAAGTCTAGGAGTATATCGATCATCAGAGGAAAACACGTAGACCAGAGATTCCACATTGGTGACACACCCATTCCATTGGTGTCAGAGCAGCCAGTCAAGAGCCTGGGACGATGGTACAATCAAAGTCTTAAAGACTCAGACCAGAGTAATCAAATAAGGGAAGAAACCATCAAAGGCCTTATCACCATAGACAAGACCCCACTTCCTGGCAAGCTGAAACTGTGGTGTCTGCAGTTTGGACTTCTCCCCTAATGTGGCCCCTAATGGTCTATGAGGTCCCAATCACCAAAGTTGAGAAACTGAAGGGGAACCATCAGCTCATATATCAAGAAATGGCTTGGACTCCCACGGTGTCTCAGCACTATCGGCTTGTATGGACGTACTGCTCTGGAACTGCCAGTCTCCAGCATCACTGAAGAATATAAGTGTACTAAAGTACACTCTGTCTGAGTCTAATGATGCAGCAATATGAGCAGCTGCACCCAGACTAGCAACTGGGAGGAAATGGACTCCATCAGAGGCTGTGGAGCGAGCAAAATCTGCTCTCAGGCATGGAGACATTGTAGGGCAAGTGCAACAGGGAAGAACTGGACTTGGATTTGGCACAAGTCGACCAACTTGGCACAAGGCTACACCCACCGAGAGAAGGAAACTGGTGGTAAAGGAAGTTCGGCACCAAGAGGAGGCAGAAAGAGATGCAAAGGCAGTCTCACAGGCCAAACAGGGACAGTAGACCAGGTGGGAAAACTTAGAACATCGTAAACTCACCTGGAGAGATCTTTGGGAAATGGAAAGAAGTAGACTCAGCTTCATCATCAGAGCCACCTATGATGTTCTTCCAACTCCAAAAAACTACATCAGTGGAGAGGAGATGACCCTACATGTGCACTCCGCCAAACACCAGCAACATTGAGGCACATCAAGACCGGTTGTAAGACCAGCCTGTCCCAAGGCTGTTACACCTGGAGGCATAACCAGGTCCTGCACCAGCTGGGTAACATCCTTGAAGAAAGGAGAAACACCACTGATATATCCCTCCTCTGATACATGGATTTTCAAACACCACCTGTTTTGTGAGAACAGGTGAATGTCCACCTAAAACATTGGCAAGAGCGAACACCTCCCTCCTTGACCCAGCCCGGGATTGGAAAATGCAGGTCGACCTTGACCACAAGCTCATCTTCCCAACAGAGATAGTGACAACTACACTCAGGCCAGACATCATCATGTGGTCAACTTCTCAGAAACTTCTGTAGATCCTGGATCTAACGGTACCATGGGAAGCTGCTGTTGAAGAGGCGTGCAAGTACGCTGAATTAGCTTCCCAGACAGAACAACGCAAATGGCGTCCTAAAGTGTTCCCAGTAGAAGTTGAGTGCAGAGGATTCGTTGCCAAAACCACAACCTGGCTTCTGAAGAGGATGAAAGGATAGGCCCTTTGGCAAGCAGTGAAGTCACTCTCAGAGGCTGCGGATCGAAGTAGCAACTGGCTGTGGATCAAGAGAAAGGACTCAAATTGGGCGATGAGATGGCCGTTGAAGGGTAAAGACAGAGGGGACCACATCTGGGATGCTAGTTGTTGCTGCTGAGCCCTCCGAAACACTGAAGATGGAGGATGCCTACCTGATGACCCCAATGATGTTGTTTTTCCCTCTCCAATTCAGGATATAAAGCAAGAAGCTGTGCTGATTATTCAAGGGATTGTTCAATCAAGTCCTAGAAGCTCTAGGTTTGTGCCATGGCCTTATACAAGAGAGTATGAGTGGCACTTTCAAAAAAAACAGAACAGGGAAAACATTAAACATCCTTCACATAAAAATCAAGGACAAACACTCTAAAAAACACCTTACAATCACAACTGTGTGCCACTTTGCAATAAGACCTATTTAAGGTTTATGAATGGTTTAAAACTAGTTTACTAGTGGTTATTAATAAGGTCATAAATGCTCTAAAATCATAAATAAGCAGTTATAACACAAAGGTCAACAGCAGTCTGGTATATTTGATGAATATGAACAGGTAATAAACCTGAGGTATAAGACAAAGTAAGATCAGTAATCAACAAGATCTGAGGTTGAATGTATTATAGCTTCTTAATAGAGGTTTTAAGGTGTCTATGATGTAGATAATAAACGTTAATAAAATATTTTAAATCATTCATAAACCCCAGTAATGGCAGTATTATTGTAAACTGGTGCCAACGAGTACTGATGTGTACCAAAGATTAAAAGATGGTGAAGAAGTTACACAAATGTTTTGTAAAGATCAGGATTCTTTCAGTGTAACAAATATATCAAATGCCTAATTAGATTCAGGTTAATTTCCAACCTGGACAACATTCATCTTTGAACATTTCCACCTTTCTATGACATGATGTCCTCCATACATGTGAGCACAATCTGTGGTAAAATAATGCATCCACAAATGTATTGCAATTAAGTCCATTTCCAGTGACCACAGAATATTCAAAAGAGTTAAGCTGGTGCTTCTTAATGACCATGTACTTTAATAGAACTGTCTTATTAGAAATATGGATTAGAAATATCAGTCATACCTGCAATTAGAGGCAGCACATTGAGACAGTCATCCTGTCAGCCAGTGTCGAAAGCCACAAGCAAAACAAGATACTTGTATGTAGATGATTACATGAAGTGGGCAGTTATACATTGTTATAACAGGCAGAAAGTCTGCTGGACAGTGATTGTTGTTTTTACAGTGCTTATAAGCTAATAATGCTGTTATTTTCTACAATAATGTTCATTATCTATAAGATATAAAGAGGCGGAAAAGTTGTGTGTGATGGCAGGTTGCCTCAGTAATGAAAATATGTGGTAAAAGTGTTTAATAGTGCTTAAACAGCGGAAATCCTGTAAACATAAGCGTAGCAAAATAAATAAATAAAAATAGATAGATAGATAGATAGATAGATAGATAGATAGATAGATAGACAGATAGATAGATAACCATGCATAAATAAAAAATGTTTTAAAACCCCATATTGCGTCCATCTAGTTGTACAGTCCATGTTTTTTTCTTTCTGAACAGTCCACTCTGGGATAAAATAAAACCCATGGTGTTGTGAGTCTCCTGGTCCTCCAGAAGGGGACACTGCTGCAGTGCGTTTTGCACTCTTGGCGTACAGTACAGCACCAGCTGGTTAAAGTCTTTCCAAATGTTTCTTGTTTTTCTGTCACGTTCATCATGTGTGACTGAGATCAAATGTTACAACCGGTAGGAGAAGACCTTCTGAGCTCTGAACAAGAGCTGCAAGTCTTACTCAAAATATGGGGGGGAAAGAGCTACTTTTTTGAGGAGGCAAGTGTCCAAGCGCAGTGAGTAAGCTCAGCCTGTTCCCAGGGAGGGTGGTGCTAAGGCTCCTTACTTTCACTGAAGCAGCAGCGTACCGCCCCTCTACACACACACACACACACACACTCGCACCGGCGAGCACGGTGGAGAACGTTTGTTGCCCTTCTCCTCGTAGCGCACGCACTCTCCGGCTTCACCATCTCCAAAGTCCCGTAACAGTGATTCACTTGTATTTTTCCAAGTATTGCAGTCTCTTCACTTCTGGAAAAAGGAGAAAACGAAGCTTTGAATAGCACTTTTCTTGAGATTTTCCGATCTGAAGTTTAAGGTTAAAGAAGAAACGAGCTGTGTTTTGTGCCTATGGAGCGATGCAGCCTGCAGGGCTTCTTCTGGTCCTCTGCCTCCCGTGCTCAGAGAGAGGAGCCCGGCTCGGTCTGAGCTCTCTCCGCTGCTGAAGTCTAGGATCCTCGCTTCTTCAGGACAGGTTGAGCGATAAAACACATCTCTGTGGGACCCCCCGCGTATGTGGGAGCTGGAGCTGAAGCATGGCGAGCGAGCTGAAACCAAGGCTTTGCTGCATGACTAAAGGAGAGAACGGCTACGGCTTCCACCTGCACGGAGAGAAGGGCAAGAGTGGCCAGTACATCCGTAAAGTGGAGCCGGCCTCCCCAGCAGAGGCTTCGGGGCTGCGCGCTGGAGACCGGGTGGTCGAGGTGAACGGAGAGAACGTGGAGAGAGAGACCCACCACCAGGTGAGCAGAGATGCTACTTTGTTCCATGTTAAGTGCTTGGACAAAAGTATTGAGGTAATCCTCTTAATTACTTAATTCAGGTGGCCCCTTACTTCCAGTGAAATGTTGTTGTACACTATATGGACAAAAGTATTGGGACACGCCTGTTTTTTAAGGTTTGGACAATCTTAATTCTTAAGCATACCAAGACATTCCAACTTTGTGGACACAGGTTGGGGAAGGCCTTTTTTTATTCCAGCATGACTATGCCCCAGTGCACAAAACATGGTCCATTAAGACATGGCTGGATGAGTTCGGTGTGGAAGAACTTGACTGGCCCGCACAGAGTCCGACCTCAAGCCCATCCAACACCTTTGGGATGAACTGGAATGGAGACTGCAGCATCAGTGCTTGACCTCAGAAATGCTATACAGAATGAATGGGCCCAAATTCCCACAGAAACACTCCAAAATGCTGTGGAAAGTTCCAAGAAGAGTGGAAGCTGTTATAGCTACAATGGGGGGCAACTCCATTTTAAAGTCTATGTATTTGATACATAGACGCTTGGTGTATAAGTCAGGTGTCCCAATACTTTTGTCCGTATAGTGTAGCTGGCCCCCCAACAACAACAACAGATTCAGCTTATAGCAATGCAATAGGTTTCGAGACCCTACGCGGTTTAAAACGGTTTAAAAGTAAACATCAGGTGGGCAGAACAGTTTAAAGCTATTCTCAGATAACAGTGTTTTACTTTAGTGAAGAAAAGTAGCCGATCTACCAAAAGCACAACTTGAGGAGGAGTGAAAAAAGCATCAAAGTTTGGCCCTTTCTTTTATATTTTTGAGGCTGAAACCATCAAGCTCAGAAGAGTGAGGTGTGGGAAGCACAGCAGAGTAGTCCAAGAGCTGTTGGCAACAGGACAAAATGAAATAAAACTCACAAAACATATGATTAACTAAATGTGAATGGCTAAAATGACATTAGAACCAGTAAAAAGTTCTGTCCTCAAATCTTGGGTAGAAGTCGACTAACATTTGCAAACAGCCTACCTCACACAGTATCATTATTTGAAGCATATGGAGCTGAAGAGATGACGGTCCCTGTCCACCTCTGCATGGCATTTAAAGATGGAATGGTTTGTTTGAGACAACTGAGTGTAAAAGATTTGTGAGTTCAGACTTGTTCTTCAACATCCTAGAAAGATCTAGTAGGTCTACCCAGGAGGCATGTGTAAACGTTTTTTACATAATATGGGCAAAAGTATTGGAACACACCTGCTTCAGTATACCAAGACATTTTGGACAGCGCCATGCTTGCAACTTTGTGGACACAGTTTGGGAAGAACCTTTTCTATTCCAGCATGACTGTATCCCAGTGCACAAAGCAAGCTCTATAAAGACATGGTTGCATGAGTTCGGTGTGGAAGAACTTGACTGCCCCGCACAGAGCCCTGACCTCAACCCCATCCAGCACCTTTGGGATGAACTGGAACAGAGATTGCGCGCCAGGCCTTCTCGTCCAACATCAGTGCCTGACCTCTTAAATGCTCTAACGAATGAATGGGCACAAATTCCCACAGAAACTCCAAAATCTTGTGGAAAGCCTTCCAGGAAGAGTGGAAGCTGTAATAGCTGCAATGGGGGGGGGGCAACTCCATTTTAAAGTCTATGTATTTGAATGCAATGTCATTAAAGTCCCTGTTGGTGGAATGGTTGGGTATCCCAATACTTTTGTCCATATAGTGTATTCCAGTTGCTACTAGAAGTTGAACTTGCTGGAACATCACTGACACGACACTCAGCTAATGCTTCTACCAGCATCCCGAGACTGAAACAGCATAACCCTCTCATCCAACATCAACAGTGGCTGCATCTTAGATGACTCCCTGTTCCTTATACTGTACACGAGACAGGTCATGAAATAATGGCTTATACATGCAAATAGTGCACTACATGTCCAACAGGGACCCATCTGGGAACCGGACAGTGTCTTTAAGCCTTACAGACGGGCATGTTTCCGTTCAGTCTGGTAGTTTCTGAGCTTTGCTTGCTGTCACAGGACACCATGATTTTTTTTGCATTAGCCATGTCTTCCTTTCCAGATTAAAAATACTTTATATAAATTCAGTGCAGACTTTTAGCAAAGAGGCTTATTTTGTGAATGGGCCTGGTTTTCCCCAAAGAACATGCGTCTCTTCGGGTACATGCATTAAATAACTGCGTAAGGAAGCAGATGATCTGTATGCCTGTTTTGGAGATACTGTGATCCTGCTGAACTGCAGTTTCATCTGAATTCAGCGTGATGCACTGCTCAGGCTGAGATAATTAATCATGCAAACCACTGGATCAGTAAAGTGGCTCTGGCTGTCTGGGCTTGTTCTCGAGAGCTCTGTGCATGTGTGTGTGTGCATGTGCCTGTGAGTGTGTGCGTGTGTCTGGTCTTTGTTCGTGATTTACACAATATGACACTGAAGACTTGAATGCCATTTTAAGGCTTGGTTTTAATGCATGCTGAGGGATTAATGCTCTGGAAGTGGTACCTGTACTGAGGACACCTCCCCTGGACTTCTGGAAATGCTTTTGTGTGAGAAGTGTTACACCTTCAATCAGAAATAGTTGCAGAATAATGTTCAATTCTTAGTACAACAAAAATGAATAATAACAAGCCTCCAGCATATGCTTTGAGTGGTTTTTTTCCAGGAATTTAATTTTTGAACAGATTTGGGCTTCGAGATTTAACCCTTTTACGCGGTGGAGAAAACTGGTTAATTCTGGGTTGGCCCTCTTTATTAAGTAATGCAACCTATAAATGGTGCCACCTACACATTTTCAAATGAAAAGAATACAATTTCACAAAGCCAAAACCTTCAATCTCTCGTCATTAACTACTTTTTGTGCAAATGACAAATACATTTGAATATATTTCAGATTTCAGTTACCTTTCGTTGTTACTGAGGTTGAATACATGGGACATTTAAAATAATACACAATATGGACAAAAGTATTGGGACAACCATTGCGTTTGACCATTACACCAACAGGGACTTTGGTTATATTGCAGTAGCACTGTTTTGTTTGGATACATCTGATGCATTACATTACCCAACAGAGGGCCCTTTGTGACACAATGATAAAATGCATCTTTTCTTCTATTTTTAATGTGTTAGGTCAACTTCTGACATTTTATGTGGTACTTTTTACCAAAAGCAGTCATTCTCCTCTCCAACTGCTCTTATTCCCTGAAATGTATAGTAAAGTGTTTTTATGATTGTGTTAGTTGAGATAGTTACAGGCAAATGTGTTTGGCTGCTTCAATCACCAAGTAGTCTGGACTAAAACACTCTATAACTTCATCATGAACAGGTGGGGATGAACAGCTATAGGCTGAATAGGTTATATACACTATACGGACAATACCTTTGGGACACCTGACCGATACACCAACAGGGACTTTAACGACATTGGATTCAAATACATTGACTTTAAAATGGAGTTGGTTCCCCCTTTGCAGCTATAATAGCTTCCACCCTTCTTGGAAGGCTTTCCAGATGATTTGGGAGTTTCTGTAGGAATTTGTGCACATTCATTCTGTAGAGCATTTATGAGGTCAGGCACTGTTGTTGGACGAGTAAAACTGGCTTGTAATCTCTGTTCCAGTTCATCCCAAACATGTTGGATGGGGTTGAGGTCAGGACTCTGTGTGGGCCAGTCAAGTTCTTCCACACCAAACTCATCCAACCAGGTCTTTATAGATCTTGCTTTGTGCACGGTGGCACAGTCATGCTAGAACAGAAAATGTTCTTCCCCAAACTGTGCCCACAAAGTTGGAGGCACGGTGTTGGTCTTGGTATACTGAAGCATTAAGATTAAGCCCTTCACTGGAAGTAGGAGGCCTAACCCAAGCCCTGGAAAACAGATGTGTCCTAGTACTTTTGTTCATATAGTTTATGTGGATGTATTGCTCTTTGACATTGACATTGCAGAAACTCAGTAAACTCAAAACAGGGTTTTTGCACCTTTGCTGTCATATGGACCGTATGAACTGGGGAGAAAACAGTACCTTGATGTACCTTTAAAGACTTTAAAGAGGACCTGAGTGAAGGGGCTACCACCATGATCCTGTACCATTAAGATATGCAGTAGCACTCTCAGAAACCTGGAAGGATGTGAAGAGTGCTTAGAGTAGCATGATCTTCAAAAACTAATGTTTGAGTGTTACAGTCCTGTGTGCAAAATGCATTTGACTAATCACTGTTCAGGCTGTTAGAGTCACTAACCTTACAGGTATTGAACAGTGAACAAATTTGCAGAACTGAATAATGTGTCATGGATCTCTAAACGTCTTCCCACGTCTCACAGATCATCGAGAAAGAAACTAATTTTTGTGTCCTGCTGGCTCTTAGGTGGTTCAGAGGATTAAGGCGGTGGAGCTCGAGACCAGGTTGCTGGTGGTTGATCGTGAGACAGATGAGTACCTGCGCAGTCTTCGGCTCACCTGTACGGAGGACATGGCTGTCCGAATCAGCCCATCACCATCTTCCTCTTCCAATCCCCCAACGCCCGGCAAGCGAGAGAATGGCTCTGTGTCCAAGCTGCCAGCCACCCTGACCAGTGATGTACCCAAACCCAGTCGGAGGTCTCCATCACGGGCTGCCAAAAAGGTACAAGGTTCTAACCTGTAACTGCCAGACAGACAGCAGTTTTCCTTAACAAACAGCTTTATAGTCCCTAGTTACTTAAAGTAAAACCCCCTTATAGTCATGTGTGAACCACAGCACAGCGTGAGCGTTGAGAAATACTTTTTTTTGCATTTAACCCATTCACCAAGTGAAGCAGTAGGCAGTCAGTGACCTAGTGCCCAGTGAGCAGTGTGTGGAGAGGGTACCTTGCTCAAGGGTACCTCAGTGGTGCCACTGGCAGTCCTTGGATTCGAACCCATCCTTCTGATCACAGGGGCAACTCCGTAACCACCAGGCCACCGGCTGCCCCAATAGTTCAATGAAACTGAAAACTTACTTGGTAGCATCATGTAAATGACATATAACAAGCCTAAATGGAGTTAAGTATGGACAATATCTATGTTTTTTTATAGATAACAACATCATACTGTGTCAGAAACTGCCTGAGAAAGTCTGAATATGATTGCTTGAGGCAGTGCCTCAGTTTGAGGCAAGTGTGTGACGACTGAGAAGTGCTAATTGGTCCATTACTTCTTAGGTGCATTAGCCTTGTAGCTCCCAATGCTAAATCAATTAAGCAAACTTTAACCATCAAGCATCTTCACTGATAAAGTACATGCTGAGGGACCAGAGATCATCTTAGGTCTTACGCTGGTATTTTAGCAGGGTAGCTATTGCCCTTTAAAGTCTGGAACGTTCAGCGTTTTTTCAGGCAGGTGGTATTTTGGCTTGGTGCTGTAAACTGAACTCATGATAGCTTCCTTTTCCTCAGTAAACCCAGAGAGTCTCCGGGGAGAGTTGCTTGGTTAAGTGTTTGTGTTTCTCTGCTGTGTAAAAGAGCCTGCATTGTGCAAAACGCTGAGTCAATAAAGCTGGAAGGTGCAGTTTTCACCTTGATATTTATCAAATATGCAAACGTCTTCATGGTAAAAGGAGAGTTCTGACTCAAATGCTTGAGAAATCATTGACAGAGTTCCAGCTGATATTTGAATATAGGTCACTTAGTGATGTGCCAGAAAAGCTTGACTATAGGAGTGACGGGAAGAATTTTGGACAGGAAGAATATTCCTGGATCCTGGAACGTTTGTTTGCATACTCAGTACCTTATACATATATATATATATATATAATAAAATATAATTTTATGGCAC